>JBBPBT010000036.1:2870229-2886774 GCA_037974875.1 Cicer bijugum
AATGTACTATTAAATAAAATATTTAAGATATATTTTTAATGACAAAAATTCATGAAAGTTATGCAATTAATAACACATAATAGAAATTTAAGTAAAATTCAATAATTAGAAAATTAAGCAATTAACCTATTTAATAACACTTAATAGAAAAACAATTAAATGCACCATTAAATGAAATATTTAAGAGGTATTTTTAATGACAAAATTAATGTACGTTATACAATTAATGCTCTAATACCACAATCTAATGCCCCAGATTTTGATCAAAGATATTTATTTTCTTTCAAAATAATTTTTTTTTAATTCATCATATAATAAAATTTCACTAAGAGATAGTTTGATTTCACTTTAAGAAATAAAGTAACACAATTTACTTGATATTATTATTATTATTTTTGCAAAGATAATTTACCAATTATAGCAAATGTCCACTTATTTATTAAAATAGAATAATTCAATTTTTCCTAGCGGAAGGACCCCGCCTCCGCATTTCTATTTAAAAACGGCCATAAATGTAAATAACTTCAAAAAAAAAATGTACCACATCAATTTTATCACTACAAACATTATTTTTATTTATTTATTTATTTATCAAAATACCCATTTTTCCCACGTGTGCGCGCCAAACAAACGTCATTAATGCAATTCTTCAAAATCCTTAGTACCTAAATGTTGGTGTAAGGGGTCAGTTCATTCCACAACAAAATCAAACCAAACAATAAGTTAACAACTATAAAATAAAAATATAAAATCTATTTGTAATAAAAGATTTAGAGAAATAATATTATATTTTATGATTCGTTAGATTGTATGAAAAGTTATAAAATATATATAAATAACTCCAATAATAACTCACTTTATAATGAAATTAACAATGACAATAAAATATATACAAATTATGCATGCTCCTAAACATATATGATACGGATATAGCCAGACACTAAGGCGTCAACACAGAAGTCACCCATACCAATAGGAAAAATTAAACCAGCCACTAAGGCGTCCACAAAGATGCATATGATATGTCATGACAATGATAATGATGTTCAAAATGTACAAATCACTAGCCACTTAGGCAACCACAAAGAAAGAAAATCATAACACAAATAATCAGTCAATTAGGCACACAAAGAAAAACTATTCAAACTCAGATCACCAGCCACTAAGGCAATCACATGAACAAATTATTCCAGATCAAATTTTTGTAAGTCACACAAACACCAAATTTACATTATCATGGATGTTCATAATTATAGTTCAATAACTTCAACACATCAAATATGTATGTGAATAAATATCTCAAAATTACCCCTTTTTATTTTAATAATCCATAGGATTCGAATTTGACCAAGTTTTATTGATAACAATTAAAACTCATATTACCAAGAACACAATAACAACATATTTCTCATTCATTTCACTATAAAGTTTTCAGCGTTCTAAAAATAGACTATTCGTTAATGCATTCAATAATTAATTTTCTCTTATCATTAAAATAAAAATATAAATTTTTCATCAATTTCCTCAAGACACATATATTGTTCATAAAATATTAAAATACTCAAAAGTCAAGATTTAAAATCAAATACATCATAGTAAACATATTATGAATCATAACATTATAAACATTATAACTTCATAATTAAATACTCTAAAACACGTAAAGTACTAAACATTTTCACTACAAACTCATTTATCAAGGCATAATAATAAAAATATAACTCTAAAATTAATTTCATCAAGATAGAGGTATTACAAAAAAAGAAAACAATCAAAGCATTATATTTATTTCTTTACGACGAAAATAAAATCAGTCTTTTTTTTTAAGACATCCATACATCATATCAATATCTTACGATTCGCTAATTTAATATCTAGTCTAACTCTGCATGGGGAAAAACCCTTACCTCGAGTGCTTTCCTTCCAAGTGACACTATATCATCCTCAAAAATTTTAACAAGTTGAAGGAACAAAAGTTTAGAACCTCGATCCAAATGTGAGGGAATGTGAGGATGGTTGTTTGAGTGACTTAGAAAATATTTGAGATAAATTTAATGTTGGTAATGATGTGTCTTACAAAGGAGAGTTGTCTGTGACTAATAAAGGAGGTGTGTAATTGATCCTTCATTGAGTTTAATTGCACTCATGAATACGAAATTCAATTGAAATAATATCATTTAATGATCAATCGTTAGGAATTAATTGACATTCATGTATTTATTATTGTTAGTTACACATTTGAATGGACACAAGAATAGTGTAGGTGATTGAATTTTGACTTGGTCAAAATTGACTTGGTCATTGTTCACTCTAATAGAGATATTTTTACGAATTTTAATTAGTTAATAAAAAAAATTTCAATAATTAATTAATATAAAATTACTTCATCAAATAATCAAACATTTAAAGAATAATTATTCTATTATCGTCACAATAAAACAATCAAAAAGAATAAACAAAACTAAAAGTTTTAATTTAATTAATTAAAATAAGGATATTACAAATGTATTTTGTATCATTTGATTGATGTTAAAGGAGTGATAAAGATTAATAAACAATTATTTTGTTTTATCTCTTATAAAAATATTATGCATTTATTTTCTTATAATACATTGAATTATGGAAAAAAAGACGGATTTTTTTAAGAGCATTTTTTTATATGTTCAATATTTTTCTTTGTGGGGACAAGAGCCCTTAAAGCATTGCAAGTATATACGTAATTGTACTTCTAAAGTCAACTTAAAAGATAAGAAGTGCCTCTTTTTATAAAACAATATTACTTTTAAAAACAACAACTGCATTACATTACAAATAGCATTCTATTACATAACAGACATTACATAAACAACTTAAAATAGAGATTCAACAAATCATTATATAAGCAATTTTAAAATAGAAATTTTAATATATTCTTAAACATTTTAATTACACACATTACTATTAACAAATATTTTAGTATGACATTATTCACCGAAGTGTCAACTTTCTTAGACAAACTTATATTCTAACTCTAACCATCATTTTCCTTCCTCACCCTTTAAGCTACAATAACTCCATTGCCATTAATTAAACCTAATGTTCCACTCTCATCAACCCATATAATAAACCACAAATACAAATATTATCTATCATAATAAATTCATGACTTGAAATCAAGACGCGTGGAACAAGAAAGAGAAGTGCAAAAAATTGTTTGATGAAAAGTCAAGCAAGAAATGGAGATTTATATATATATATATATATATATATATATATATCTTTTTTTTTTTAAAAATTCTTTAATTATTCTACTTTGAAAATTATTTCTTTAAATATTCTATTTTTTTTTAATAGGAGGTAGTTTTTTGGAAAAGCGATCTCCTATTAAAAAAAAATAGAGTATTTGAGGAAATAATTTTCAAAGTAGAATAATTAAAGAATTTTTTTTTTTAAGAAAAGGGATATATATATATAAATCTTGAAGAAATGTTTTCTTATATTTGCCCAAATATTTTTAATAATTTTTTGGCTTAATTGTAGTTTTGGTCTCCTATTTTAGTTGAATCGCGAAAGTAGTCCCCTATTTTATTTTTCCTCAATTTTGGTCCTCTAAACAAAATTTTGGTCCAAAACTTGATAAAGTTTTATATTTTTTGCATTTATTTTATTCACATCGTGCCTAAAAATCTCGTTGTGCAACAATTGCATCTAAATCTATGTTCATAAATTGTGTGGTGTGGCTTAAAAAAATGATATTTTTTCAAGTTTTAGACTAAAATTCTATTTAAGGGACCAAAATTGAAGAGAAATAAAATAGGAGGACTACTTTCGTAATTCAGCTACAATATAGAGACCAAAACTACAATTTTTTTTTTTTTGCTTTACTTGTTTTCAAGATAATAATTGTTCAAAAAGCTTCCCGAAAAACAACTTCTATTTCCCTATCATGGGTGACCATATATGGAAAGTAATGCTCACTTGGGAAGAAGGACATACTTTTGAAAATTTTGACCATTTAAAAGTGGTCTATTAGGCGAAGCACCAGCTTGTTGACCGAGAAGTGCAAAAAGTTAATAAATTTTCAATCTTCAATGTAGTGTGTTTGATGTTTGGCATTGGAAGATCGATATTACGGTATTTGGGAGACAAATGAGCTGAAGATTTCTCCTTGGAAATAAGAAGTGGAAGGTTCAATCAATTATCTTGATGTGTAATTCATGATCTTTTTCTTTGCTATCATATGTTTGAACATGAGCTAGTTTCTTTTTAATTAGGATGTAGATGAATGTCATTTAATTTATTTGACAACGAATTCTTAATTATATAATTATGGAGTTGAAGTTTTATAAGTTAATACAATGATTCAATGTTGAGGAGAACTATAATCGAAGTTCATGAGACATTTGCTATAAGAACAAAGCAATTTATCATGTCCTCTTAATAAATTAGCGATCGTTATAGTTTTGAAGAACAAATAATCATTTAAAGAATTGAAGGTAATTGTCATGAAAAATAACTTGTTAGGCAAATAAATTGACTTAATATATTTTGTTAAATTGATGTATTCATGTAAATGTCAATTGCTACAAATAGAAATATCATATTCATATAGTGAAAATGAGAAGATTCAAAGTCATTTAGCAATATAATAATATATTGATTAAAGTTTCTATGTAATGATAAGTTTTGGTATTCACATAACTCATCTTTACACATATTTTATTTTCTTTATGATTTTTATAATTAGGTCGTCTTAGTACATTATTATTTCAATTTGTTGAATAATTGTTTTGAATTTACATTTTGTCGCACTTTTTTTATTTTAATTAACAAATCAATTTTTATACGGTGCAAATTCAATTAATGACAATTATATTTATATGTATTTTATTATTTTATACTACTAATTTAAATATTATAGATTTATTTACAAATTTATCTTTTTAATTTTTAACATTTTAAATCATATTATTTTTTATTAATGTAATTTTTAAAGATTTGAATAAATACTCATTGTTATAGTAAAAAAATAAAGTCTTTCGGGAGTTGAATTCGACATTTCCTTGCATTATCATGGTTCATGACAAGATATTATTATTTTTAGTTGATAAATACAGATAGATATGTGATATGAGCCTTTTATCGAATAACGAAAAAACAATCTCGATTGCAGATGATACGACAAAAGTAGGCATATCACGACATTAAAATAATTAACTTCGTTGTCAACAAAAAAAAATTTAATAATAATTATTAACTTCAAGTACAAAGGACTTGCCTGCCGTACGTTTCTTTTGCACCGGTTGCTTTCGTTGGGTGACCCTACAAATAGTCAAATCACTATCAAAATTTTTGAATGGATTATTTTTATTTTTATTTTTATTTTTAAAAATTGCACATTGAAGTTTAATTTAATTATTGGTTAGGTATTTTAAGTTTATTTGTTTTTTATAAATCTTTTAAATTTTATTTTGTTTGCAACATTAATTAATCTCTATGTTATGATTTGTTTGTACATATATCTTTATTACTAACCGTGGTAGTTAAGTTTAACTTAATAAATATAATTTTTAATTAATTAAATTTTAAAATAGTTATATTATTAAAATTTAAATTAGGTTTTTTTTCCTTAAAAAACGCATCAATCTTGGTCGTTTTGAGCTTCACCATTTTCTCTATTATTATATTATAACCTTCATCAAATTCACACTTTCATAAAATTTTAAAATTTAAAAAAAAAATACTGAAAGTAAAAATCTCTTAGTTTATCTTATGTAAAAAGTTAACATTTCAAATATATAAAATATAATTTAAATAATAAAATAAAAATAAATAACTTAACAAATATTTAATTAAACTTTAATGACTATATTGTATATATTACTAGATATATTTGTGTTGATATTTTAAAATATAATAAGGTTTTGTAACAATAAAAAATGATTGATGTCTATAACTTTTTTCTATACCGACAATATATGATTCTTAAAGTTTTGAAGTAAACACATGACTCGGTTGGAGACATTTGCAAACCTAATTTCAGTGTTCAAACTCAATTTAAAATGGAAGAAAGGATAGGGACATTATTTTTGGTAAGCTTAGGAAGGTGTATTGGGTTGAAATTTTTATTTATTTTTTATTTATAAATTTACATAAAAAAGTTCTGCGGATTTTGAACGACGTTGTAGATCTTTTAATGACTTATAAGAATCTTGCAAATTTCAAAAGATTTTTTTTGAAATAACATAAAAAGACCCTACATATTTTTAAAGATGTGCTGTTTTTAAATGACATAAAAGGATTCTACAGATGTTTAAAATAAATTTTTTAAATATTTAAAATTATATTGATCATTATTTTTAGCTCAGTTAAAATTTTAAATAATACATTGAGAAAATTACTAACTCATTTTTATTTTCAAGGTCATTATCATAATATATATATATATATATATATATATATATTTTCATACATTTCAAATTAAAATATTAAATACCTTTAATTTTTAAGTGGAGTTTAAAATTAAATTCATTTAAAAAATCTACATTCGACTTGTTTTTTTTTACTTATTACATGTACATATAACATAACATAAGAAGATGTGAAAACAATAATTTTCCTTATGTCTGACAAAGAAGAGAGACAGAGGTAAAAAATTTAGTTGTAAATACATTAAAGAATTAAAGAAATAAAGAATTAAAGAAACAATGAGAAAAGTGAGAACAGAGAAGATAGAGATGGGGAGGAGAGGAGATGAGAGGATAAAGAGAAATGAAAAAGGACACAGGGTGAAGGTATAGATAGATATGCTTATAAATTAAAGAAATAAGAAATCAATTTCTACATAAATCTTATGTGATATGGTAAGACTATTTTTCTACTTAAAATTCACCGAAAAATTTAACGAAATTCATTAAAATCTAATTAAAAAAACAATGTCTTTAAATTTGAAAATTTTAAATTTCAATAGAAATATTGATTGAATAATACTATATTTTATATACTTTGTTTAGACATTCAAACTAATCATAATTAAATAACACAAAACTTGTTTTAATTACATTAAAATTTCTATCAAATATCTCAAGACTTTCAGTTAATTTATAAAATGGAGTTGAACCAAATTGAATTATTCAATCGATTCAATGGATAAATGATGATGTATTATATATAACCGAGTTAAATCTGTGTCAAGTTTAATAATATTGTGACAAAGAGAACAAGAAGACAAAACTCACCTCGTCTCACATTGTCAGCGTCAAAGATTCGAGCATTCGCAACCACAAGAGTAAGTCAATTTAGTGGAATGGAATCAAGCACATGCACACACCTTAACATTTTGATACCAATTCCTAACCATACACGTTGCCCCACCCTCTCAATTTTGGAAATTAAATATAGCCATCTATTACTATAGTTTTTTTATCAATAAATGTTTAATTAATGTTGCTCCTTTTAGACATACATATACATTTATTTCTTTAAATTATACTTGAACACGTCAATTTTAATTTCTTTTAAGAAATTGAGAGATTTTTATCCTAAAAAGACATTGAATCTAATTGCAATTTAAAAAAACGGGATAGGGTGATTTTAAAGTAGAGAAGTGTTTTTTAAATTAATATTTTAAAATTTTAACAAATTTATTACTCATAAATATTATTCATTTTTACGATGAAGACAAAAAAAGAAAAAACAAAAAACAAAAAGAAAAAAAAACAAATACTAATACTAGTAACTCCACAATATTAGTGATATGATATTTTTATTTTTGTGGAAACAACGTTGATCAATTATTATTCAATCGGTAATACATTAAAAAAAAAAAAAAAAAAACCTTGCTTCTATTTGAAAGTGAATACGTGTTTGTGATCAAAATTTAAAACGATTTCTAATTATTGACTAAGCAATTCTCAAGGATGTCGTTGTCCATTTCTAAATTCTCTAATTAGTGTAGGCCTTTTTAGAAACCATCTCTTCTCTATGAGCCTTCGATTTACCAATTTCATGACCCAAATCTTTTTCTACGATCTCTTATTTAAGCCATTAAATTGGGACCTGATTCCCTAACTTACTTTTCAATTTCACCAAAAAATGCTTTTAATTGAGTAAATAGAATTGGTTTCCATTTAATGTGAGCCTTATAAATGTTCTCTTCCCTACACCAATCAATAATAGAACTATACACATGTCAGACATTAGAAATATTATTACCTGATTTGAGAGATCAACCATTATGTGTTTATATATTTGTCAAAGATAAAACACTTTTGTGTACTTATGGTAAAAGGTTCCATTTCTCCTTCCACAAATACTTTTCTGCACGTCACGACAATCCTCATATCATATACTACCTGTCGGCTCAATTTTAAATAAAAATAACTACTTACATATATTTAAAAAAATAATTAATTACATTTAATTTATTTGTTACAATAAAAGTTAATGATTACAATATTTCTCAAATTACCCCTATATAATTAATAATAGTATTTAATAGAATGAAGTTTGTTACATTGTATAATTAATAATAGTATGAGTTCATTAAAAATATCAATTAGTAGTCTTATTTAATAAATTTGCCGTTGGATTAGAAAGTAAATGAATTCCTACATGCACATTGAATTTTTTAATAATAATTAAATATTAGTAGTATTAACAACAATTTTTCCTAGTTTCTCAAAAATAAAAATTTCTTGCGTTGTCTACTTATATTAGGTGATTTAAAAATCAAAATATAATTGATAAGCAAATATGTTGACCGGCGTGTCCAAAGTTCTAACCGACTATCACCATATATTTCATGCTATAAACGATACATTATTAATTAATTAAATAATATGCAAAGAACAACTTGGGATTAGAATATGTTGGTAGTACATTGAATTTTAATGCTCTTCTTCCATACAACGTTTTACGCTGACACTTTTGTTGACTAAAAAACGATATTTTGAATTTCTGTAGCATTAAATTCTCTGCGCAGCACACCAATAGATCGGAATTCGAAAGACATTGAAATGAAGGAAACAATAACTTATTATTAAGAATAAGAATCAAGACTAAAAACAAAAAATTCAAATTTTATTTCATCTCAATAGAGTTTAATAACCTAAACAAGTTATCTGTCTATAGAGAACATAAATGACCAGAAACAAAACAAAAGAAAATATAAACGAGGGCAAGCATTTCTTGCCAGTAATAATAGTTATTCAATTCATTGTCGCAACACAATTTAAAATTTGATTGATCAATGAGTAGAAATCTTGAGATTCAGAGACTTGTTGAACCAAGCCTTCCAGCTTCCACTTCCCCTACGGGAAATCGTAGGAGTCTCATTGCCAGCTCCATCTGCTGCTGCTGCTGCATCAGATGCTTGTGGTTTCTTGCATAGCATGAAATTCCTAGCTCCATGTGATCCAATCGTGTCCCATGGTCTCAAAGCTGCAAAACCATCCAACTATTTAGAATCATTGCATTAAGGGTACTCCCATATTCCAACAAATCCAATATATTTAAAAAAAACAAAAACATAATCTAAGTTAAAAATTTATCTGCATAATTCTACCCCCAAATCACAAATTCTCCCAAAAAAAGCAAAAAAATTATTTTCAACCCCTTTTACCAAAAACACATTCCAACGGTAACAATTAAAGCAGAAAAATCATCAACAAAAAACAAAAACCCCAAAGCAAAATTGGGGTTATAAACTTCAAACAAAAAACTATTTTTTTTTAAAAAAAAAATATACATTTTGCTACCCAATTCAATAATGAATGACAAACAAGTAAAATTAAAAAAAAAAAAAAAAGAAGTAAAGTCGGCACAATAAAAACGATAGAATGATGATATGATATGATATTGAAAATTGAAAAAGTACCATCAGATCCAACATGTGGACAATAAAGAGCGACAGTTTTGATATCATTTCCAAGAACAGGAAGCCTTCCTTCACGAGCATAACATTTAAGAGCAGTATCAATAACCGTAGCAACAAGTTCTTCCTCATTCACAACAAATCGAATCGGTCCAGCGCTTCCCAACACATTGATGCTAATCAACAACCTCGTCGCATTAGCGTTCTGATTCTTCTTCTGCTTACTCAGCAACATCTTCGATCGATCGATCAATCAATTAATAACCACCGATCCAGAAAAAAGAAACAATAATGAAAACAATTCAAGGATCGAAATCCCAAGAACGAAAGAAATATACAAAATTGTGAATTCGATTAGAATAGATTTGCAGGGAAAATTGAGTCAAGGGTCGACGCCGAGGCAACGGTAATACCAGGCTTGTTTGCAAGAACCGAATGAGAAAGCAGATGCAGAGGATATCGGAAGGAGAATCGCGCTCGCCCTTGATGAGAAAAGGGAGCGCAAGTAATACGAATCGCTTAGGGTTTCTACCATTCACAACGAATTTGGAGATTTGGGTGATAGAGAAACGGAACCTGAAAGAATTTGAAGAAAAGAAAGGAAGAAAAGGTTGTTTGGTTTGTTTGGTGTGAGAGGTAAAGCGATAGCAAATCCTTGTTTATATAGACAACCGAGTTCACAACTTAGGGTTAACTTCATGCATTTTTTTATTTTATTTACCACCATTTAATATTTTTTTTAATTCATTTTTTTTTTACTTAAATTTCGGAAAAATATTAAGATGTTGTTATAAACATTCATCATGTAGTCTACCTACAAGGGTATCTAATAAAAATCCGTTATCATATCTATTTTATATACTAAAATATCTCAACAAACTTTTACTTCAATCACATCTTATTTTTTTTATCTGTTTGTTTATAGGTAAAATTTTTATTTATATATATTCTTTAAAATAAAAAATTATTATTATTTTATTTGTTATTTAATAGTTTCTTTTATTAATATTCTGTGACATAAATTGTAGATATGTATTTATAAAAAAAAAAAATAGTTGCAGATAAATAAATTTTTTGACTATTTAATTGAGATTTGATTGATTTATGTTTAATTTTAGTGTTTACATATAAGATAATAATTTATTTGTAATAAATAAATATTAGTTATTCTTTATATAAAAAAAAAGTACTTCTCTATAAATAATGTGTTACATAAGTAGTAAATATTATATTGTAAAAACAGTTATAATAAACATGAGATAAAAAGTGATAGAATTTGATCTACATCCTTTAAAATTAGGCTAGTAAAAAAAATCCTTAAAAATTGGGGTTTGGTGTGTTATTTCGGAGTTGAATTGTTTTTATTTATTTGTGAAACTGTGCACAGCGAGAAACGCGCATTCTCGCATCAGTTACATGCCTCGTCATAGTAATTTTCGAAAAAACTAAAACAAGAAAACCCCGTCATCCAAGAGTATTAATTAAACAGATATTTGTTGTGTCTACTATCAAGTGGAAGTGGAAGGGTTGTTTCATAAACGACTATGTTTAGCAACATGTGAGAATAGGAATCTTGTTGGTAGAGTCAAACAAGCTTACCTATATTTTTGGAGGCTATAAGTACAAAATAGCGAATATGCTTGTAGTCGTTTATTTTAATTATTAAGCAAAAATTTTATAATTAAATTGCTTGGTGAAGTTTGTTGTAAAAAAATTTGTATAATATGATCTCTGGATTTTTTAATAGTATAGATAAGAGTTATTTCAAATATGATGGTATCTAAAGTCAAACTACAACTTATTTAAAGTTAAAATACAAAATTATTTGGGACTATACCCAAATCTATCTTAATGGATACAAACTACAACTTTGTTAAAAAATTTATTAAGAAAATTCCATGAGATTAAATCATATTGAAGTAAAAAATAGTGCATGAAACATCTACAAAAATAATAGAATTTGTATCAAAGATCAATCAAGTTTTTATTAAAAACATTTGAAATATTATAAGCAAAATTATTTCACATATTAGTATTAAAAATCTGAAGTCTCAAATTAACAAGCACATTGATTACCTTCTTTAAAAATATAAGACATTATAAGTCTCATTCTTTTGACCAATTTCAATGCAATTAAACTATCTATATCAAATAGAAAAAGGAGGAAGACTCTAATTCTTAAAAGTCAGATTTGTCTATTGAAAATTTGATTCAATATATAGAAAGTGTAACTCTTTCTTGTAGGCTATTTCAATAGCAACTATAATTGTTGTAACCTTGACATGTAACAAATTTGTATTTCTCAAAATCATAGTGAAACAACTCAGAACACAATTGACTCCAAATATATCTCCACAAACAACAAAACCAAACAACAAGAATAAGCTTCATCACAGCATATTTAATCCAATAAGATTCGATAAGATGCCAAATTACTTCATTGATGATAGGAACATTAAGAAAATGAGTTTTAACGTGAAAGGACTTGAGAATTTAAATTTTTTGCATCGAATTGCAGATTCTACTAGAAGTTTTGTTGTCAACAATTAGGTTGACAATATTGTGAAATGCAAGACTCCCACCATCAAAGTGTGTTTGATTTATGTAATACCAAATAATGTCTATAGTAAAGAAGATGTTGGTCAAAATAACATATTTGTATTTATGAGACCACCCTTTGTCATAAAACGTCAAAAATATGTTGAACCAATTTGAGAATGAAAATAGAGCTTAGCCAAAACCATACCATAGTAGCAAACGAGTTGACAAAAGTAGATGGGTGTTGGTTTCCACTATGCAGTGACAAAGCTGACATCTTGAAATGCTATTATGTCAAATAGATTTGACCCAAAGAATTTGTTGGACCAGATGCTTGAAAATTAAATAACTGTATTTAAAGCTTAAAATATAAGTAGTGTACAGTTTCTAAACCAAGTGATCTTCAGAATCAAAATTAGGAATATTAACATTAGCAAACAAGGCAACCAACTATTTGTAATTATTTAAGACAACATAAAGAATTTATCACTGACCATATGAATGAAATCATTGACAGTGTCATGAAGATGAGATTCATGTCCTCATTAAAGCAAAAAATAGAAACCAAAGAATCCTCCAACTCAATGTCAACCCAAAAATTAATAGTTATCACCCTTGCCAAGTTGTCATCCGTTGTTCTTATATATAGTAGATAGATTAGCTTTAAGTATAGTGAAGAAGGATGAATCTATTGAGACAAAATCTCAAAACAAATGTTTTAAAGATAACTTGTGTTTTTTGTGATTTATACAAGATAAGTGATCAAATTTATTCATACAACAATTGATGATCTTACTGTGAAATAAATCAGGAACATCATGTCTTAATTAAATTATAGATTGATATCTAGATCATTCTGGTTTATCAAATGATCATTTTGGTTTATCAAAAGATCATTATAATTTATAAAAATAATTCTGGTATATCAAAGGATCATTCAAGTTTATTAAAGGATCATTCTAACAAACAATATGATTTTATAAAAAAAAGTCATTCCTGTTATTTCGTTTTAAGGACAAAATTAAAACAAATCATTTTCTATAGTCCAAACCTCAAGATAAAAGAATACCCAGACTACTCAACATTATAATCAAACTTATAACTAGGGTTGAGAATATGTCAGACCGACCGATAGAGGCCTACGACCTAGCCTACGTCAGACTCAGGCCAGACTAGACTTTTTTCTTAAACAGATAAGGCATAAGCTTTTTAAAAAAAAAAACCTATTTAGTTAAAAATGTCAGGTTAAAGGCCACATAATAAGTATTTTAGGTCGGCCTATTTAAATAAATATAAATGATATTTTTATAACATTAATTATTATATTAAATTTTAATTTTTTTTTGTTATGTATTCAACTTTTAGTAATTTATGCATATTAACCTCATTTAGTTTTTGACATATTTACATGTATTATTATAAAATATAATTTTAATATAATGTATATAAAGTTATATTTTTCAACAAGTGATATTAAATATCAAAATAAAATTTAATTTCACTGTCATATTAAATATATATTTGATTACTTATTCAAAAATGTTAAAATGAAATAGGCTTTTAAGTAAGTTAACATACCATATCAAACTTTTATCAAGACCAAACTCGTACCTAAAAAATAAGTCTATGACAGGCCACATATCAGACTTATGCCTTGAATTTTTTGGCGGATCAAGCTTAGGCCTAACAAAGTCTGGCTCGATCCAGCATATTCTCACCTTTACCCATAACTCAAATTGAAGACTCAAAGAAGCAAAACAACCTCCAAATTAATGAACAAATCGATCTTTAGATTGACGAGCTATAAGCAATGACAACAAGAACGAAAGTACATTGTTGCTGCTTTTTTTTGTAGAAATCTCAACATGCCTCTAAGACCATCGACTGACACTAGACAACTACTCAATCACTCATCCACGTTTTCCATACAACTCAAAATCAATAACATATGGTTTCAAAGTAAAACATTTTGGATCGAATAACACACATGTCTTTTATATCCTACTTTGAATAGATATTTTATTTAAGATTAGTAACGACTATAATGAGTCTTTTCTGAATTTCTCATTATCTATAAAAGGAACATCAAAATAAGACAATAACAAGAGTTTTTGGCACAATTATTCTCAAGCAACAAAACTCTCCACTCAAGTAAAACTCCAATTCTATCTTATTATTTTCAAGGATCTATTTATTGAGTTATTGCTGATAATCAAACTCAAACAAGTGTTGAGTAGATTCTAATCCTAAAACCTTTTATAATACACATAATTTGAAACTCAAAGTCTATCTCTTAATATGGTTTGAGTATGTTGTAAAAAATTCTTTTATTGATTAAAAGTAACTAGTAAAAATATTTTCTTTATTGAAAGGTAACTGTAAAAATATTTTCTTTATTGAAAGGTAACTGTAAAAATAGATTCAAATATTGAAAGGTGAATTTTGTAAACTGGCCAAGAAAGATAGTGTGAAAGAAATAGTGTTCTTGTGTCAGACACATTAGTAGTGATATTTAATATGCTCATGTCTTCTAAAGACCTAACCTATAAAAAGAATGGTCCAATGCTGATTAGAAGTGATTAAGTCCCAAACAAGTTTAATAAGAGTGTCATTATTGATGTGTCTGAAAGATCTAACACTAAGACCACTTTCATTAAAGGATGACAAACTTATGTCAAGTAACAATTAGCATTTTCCTCTGCACAATACCTCCAGATCAAATGATGCTCATAATTCATTGCCTACATCCTTAAGAAGATAAGTTGGTCAAGAATATACGAAGAAGTTATAAATCAACATGCTATAAATAACACCTTTGAACAATTGAATTATATCTGCCACGAAGAGGAGATAAGCTTTCCAATCTGCAAGCTTAGCCTTAACTTAATCATCAATTGGTTGTAAATAAGCAATTTTAAGTTTTCATTTGAAATTAGGTATACCAACATATATGAAAGGTAGAGAACTAATAGAAAACTCAAATAAATCGACTAAGATATTTTGTTTCTAATGAAAATAAATCCAATTAAATAGTAGATTTATTATGATTGATACGTTAACCAGAGATATTTGCATGTCTATCAAGGAGACTTTGTAGATTGTTAACATTAGAAAGAGACATGGAAAAGAATAATAATGCCTCTAGGTCCATTTATCAATGTAAGAGAGCACTCATCAACCAACTTAGATATAATCCTCAAAAAAGCTTTTTCAACTATACAAAAAATAATAGGAGACAAATGGTCCCCTTGCCTACTCCCTTTGACAAGAAAAGAAACATGCAAACTTACCATTGACAAATATAGAAAGTTTAGCAGACTTGAAAATGATAATCCAAAAATATAACTTACTATTGAAACTAAATGACTTAAGAATTTTGATAAGGAATATTCAATCTATAGTATCAAATAATTTTCTTATATCAATCTTAAGAGCCAAATTTTCTCTAAAGTTTCTATTTGGAAGCATGTTAATAGTTCTTGAAGTGAAACAAATGCAATCACCAAAACATCTACCTTGAAGCCATTTGATGATTGAGGAGAGCTCATTCAAATATAATTTTTTAAATATTTTTTAAAAATAATTAATATTGATAATAAATTGTTAGTTTTATTAAAAGACAAGTTTATAGAATGACTCTGAAGTTATCGCCTCTACCGTTCCCTCTATTAGATGCTTTTAGGTTGCTGAGATGTAGTTTATTAGAAAGAGGTGTTCTATGGTTCGCTGATCCTTTTTTAATTTGTTTCCTCAGTTTTATTGGAGGTATTTCTCTAGCATAATTTCTCGTACAATACATGGGTTACATTTTTATGATTTTGTTATATGTTTAATTAATTAATAAGTAAGCAGAAATATTTTGTCACATAATAAAAATCATGATATCTAATTGATGTTAATTTTCTTTCACAATTTTTAATTTATTTAAAAACGATTATAACATATTTGCTTTGTTTCGTAAAAGAAACATGTTTTTATTTATTTATCTATTTCAAAGTTTAATATAAAACTAACAATTGATTTGTCAATAATTTATTTAATTAAAATCATAGAGAAGCAATTTGTGGTATTAAATGATAAATAATTTATTTATGTTTTAATCATTAAAAAAATTAATAATTGATATCAAATTTTAAAAATAATCGTCATTGTGA
>JBBPBT010000036.1:2902501-2920588 GCA_037974875.1 Cicer bijugum
TATTATTTCTCAAAAAAGAAAATCAATTCTTTTTTTAAAAAAAAGTGGACCTATAAACCCCTAAATCTATAAAATTTTAGAAAATCTTATTTTTAGAGGTCATTTAAATTATTAATTTTTTTTACTCCTTTAAATTGTGAGCTAATCAATAATTAAAAAATTTGTCAAATTGATACCTCGAAAATAAAGTGAATGATAAAAATAATATTACATTACGATACCCTCTAATATAAATTTCAAAAAATAGAATAAAGTGTATTATAATGAATCAGTGTGTTTTAGAGATATTGTATTGTGAGTACTCCTCGATGGTTAATTAGAATGGTCTTTTAATATCCTATTATACTAGCACAAAAGTAAAAAACCATTCATTGATTCAGAATGGTCTGATGGTCGAGTAATAAAGAACTTATAATCAATTAAGTTTATGAATAATTAGTTAAAAATATTTTATTTATAATTTTTTCATAAATTGGTTGTTATTTTAAATTAGACTTAATTGTAGTTTTAGTTCCTGCGAAGTAGTCTCCCATTTTGTTTCTCTCGAGTATCTTTCCAAAATAGAATTTTGGTCAAAAATTGAATCATGTGACTTAAACAAATGCAAAAAAAAAAATTTAAATTTTTGATCAAAATTCTGTTTGAAGACTAAAATTAGAGAGAAACAAAATAAAGAAACTACTTTCCCAATTCAACTAAAATAGAGTAATCAAATTTTCAATTAAACTTTAAATTATAATATTTCTAGAATATTTTTATGACTTTTTAAGATGTTGAGACATAATGGTTTATTGGTACTAAGTATATATTAAGTTATTTAAGTGTAATGTTTCCTCTTTGATGGATTTGAATATTTTAATATAGAATTCTAATTTCCTAGTTTTCATAGTATTCATTTCTGCACTTAATTCCTCCCGTAGCAAATTCCATCTATACTCCTTCATTTTACTCCAATTTCATTCACCCATATAATTCAACTATAACAACCATTTCAACTCCACAACTACCTAACTCATACACGTCATACTCAACTGATCTAATATATGGTTTTGGATATTTTTTTAACTAAATTATTTATAACTTTTGTAATTATAAATCTAAATTAATTTTCATAATATTTTAAATAGTTAAATATGTTTTTAATTTTTATAAATTTTCAAAATTTTGCTTTTACCCTTTATGTAGTACCTAATTTTTGTCCCAATAATTTAAAAATATTTTAATAATAATAATAATATATTTAATAAATATTTTATATTTATTAACAGAAATATACAAATTAATTTCCAGCCAATTTCCAGCCTGGCTTTCCTATCAGCACACCCAATTTCCAGCCTGGCTTTCCTATCAGCACACCCAGCAACCCAGCAAACAGATTGTTCACGCTTGCTCTGTTTCACAACCATACTCACAAGCATACACAACCTCCTAGCATACACAACCTCCTGACAAAGGAAACCAGCTTTTATTTTCTTTGTATTAGTATGAAACAATGCAAGATTTAGAAAAAAAAAATCAAGAGACATAAGTATGCACTGCTTTACCTATAAATAGAGACAAAAAAATCAAGAGAAAAAAAAAAAAGAGATGAAGACTAAAAAATATACACACAAAGAAATAGAAGAAGAAATTAGAGATCAGTAACAAGCAACAAACTAAAATCGCAAAGGTATTTTTTTTCATTTATAATAAATCTGTTTCTTTATGACAACTATTCTTTTGGTTAAAAAAATGTAGATTATTTTAATTTGAAAAAGTAAGCATAATGGGCAAAACATACAAAATAAAAACTAAAGATTCAAACCTGTACTGATTTCGCTATTGCTGCCATCGAAAACACCATTGCTGTTGTTGTTGTGGTTGCCTTCGAAACCGCTGGTCGCAATGGTCGCTGTCACCGAGGTTGCCATCATCGTTTATGTGTTTTTCGTTTTCCCTTTCATTTTCTTAACCTGGCCGCAGATGCATGCCATTAACCCTAACCCAGCCGCCGCACCTGGAGTTCTTTCCGCCATCAACCCTAACCCAGCCGCCGCACATGAGTTTCCTTCTCTCATCACCACTCAACCTCAATTAGTAATTAGATTTTCTGTTTTGAATTGTATTTTGGTTTAAGTTACTTTGGGCTTGAGTAACCCATCCATTTAAATCTCAGCCCATAACTCAGTCCATTTAAATTAATTAATTTTTACTTTACTAATTTCAGTCAATTTAAAATTTACTAATCTCAGCCCATTTAGAGTTAGTAAAAAAATTTAACATGTTATTTAGACTCAGCCCATTAAGAGTTAGTAAAAAACACATATTAAGTTTTAAAAACAAACTCAAAATATCAATTATAAAGAGAAAAACACTAATAAAATATTTTATTTAAAGATTAATTAGATGCAACATCTTTTTAATCTTTGAGTTGTTAGGACACAAGTGGTACAACGTGATGGTTCTAGAACTCTCTTTTATTTATTTATTTATTTATGTATTTATTTATTTTATTTATTTATTCATTTATTTATTTATTTATTCATTCACTAATTTATTTTAATGAACTAATCTAAAATCCATTTATTTATTAGATGTGAACTCTTTTAATTCTTGAGTTGTTAGGACACAAGTGGTGTTCTAGAACTCTCTTTATTTAATTTATTTATTTATGTATTTATTTATTTATTTTATTTATTTTTATTCTATTTACTTATTCATTTATTTATTTATTCATCCATTAATGAACTAATCTAAAATCCATTTATTTATTAGATGTGAACTCTTTTAATTCTTGAGTTGTTAGGACACAAGTGGTGTTCTAGAACTCTCTTTATTTTATTTATTTATTTATGTATTTATTTATTTATTTTATTTATTTTTATTCTATTTACTTATTCATTTATTTATTTATTCATCCATTTATTTATTTTAATGAACTAATCTAAAATCAACTTATTTATTAAATGTAACTCCTTTTAATTTTTGAGTTTGTTAGAACACAAGTAGTACAACTTGATAGTTCTAAAACTCTCTTTATTTATTTATTTATTTTATATTATTTTATTTTAATCTATTTATTTAATTATTCATTCATTTATTTTAATGAACTAATCTAAAATCAATTTATTTATTAGATGTAACTCTTTTTATCTTTGAGTTGTTAAAACACAAGTTGTACTACTTGGTAGTTTTGAAACTCAATTTAAAAATACAGAGTAATAAAATATATTTTTAGAGGATTAAATTAGATGTGACATCTTCTTTATTTCTTGAGTTTTGAGACACAAATTGTACAACTTGATCATCCTAAAACTCATATTATAAAATATCTACTCAAATCAAACTCTTTTATTTTTCTATTTTTGTCAAGACATTTAAATTTATCACAAGATAAATTTTCTTTAAAACACACTCAACACATCCGTATTTTATAACCCAAGAACTACATAGCTTTGATTTCTCCATCGCACCGGGAGATACGTAGGAGCAAGAAAACATTCTTGTCAAGCACTTAAATAAAAATTTCTTTTTTTCCTTTATTTGTTAAATACGTATTTATTTCAACATCATATTTTAAAAAATAGTAATCATTGTTATTCATATTTAATAATAGAGAAAAATAAATATAGTTAAGTTAAAATAAATTTTGCACAATTAATTATTGGTAACCATTTTTAATGGATGTCGTAGGGTGCTAATACCTTCCCTACGCATAATCGACTCCCGAACTCAAATTTGGTTTCAAAGACCATTTATTTTATTTTTAAGGGTTTCCCAATATTTTCCCTATTTTAAAATAAATTTTGGTGGCGACTCCATTGATTTCGAGAAACACTCGAAATTTTAGGCCGCGACACTTTATATTGGTTTAAGTAGTTGAACTTTTTTTGTTGACAAAAGCAGTACAACTCATGATTAAGCGATTGGACAATGGTCCATTTGCTCAATTAATGTCCTAATAAGATGGATGATTATGAAAATTTTATAATATTATTATACTGATATTATTTTTACAATACAAGATCAAAACTCTAAACATTTTATTTAACGGTAAAAAAAAAAAATAAATTTTGAATTTGTATGTTAGAATTTTAATTATCTCTTTAGAATAAGATAAATATAAATATTTTTAAAATATTTTTTATTTTTAAAATATTTTATATCTTAAACTAAAACATCTCTCATTACTCATTCTAATTCTTTTCTATACAAAAATACAAGATTAATACAAGAAATTTCAATTAATTTATATTAGATTATATCTCTTCAAAAGGTTTGTCTTTAAAGGAATTTGATGATGATTGCATACCTGCCGCCGAACTTGAGTGTGCGTTTTTATATACACAATACATTTAGTTTCCACTCTTGCTAGTTGAGTGCTTACCATGGTGAACCATTGACCTTGTCGACTTAAATAAATATATGCTAAGTTCGACAAAAGATTATGGTCAATCCACTTATTAACTAAATTTAATTGCCTCAAACCTCTAAAAAGAAATCTTATCTTATCCATCTTAGTGGCCGGTTATCAAAATTGGCAATTAATTAGAGTATATTTGTGCCTTGTCAACTCTATGAAAAAGCCCAAAGTAAGAAAAAGAATGCATTAAGAAAACAGAAAAGATATATACATAGGGAAAACTAATATTAAACATCACTTTGATTGAAAATGTAGAAAGAACCTGAAGAATCATCATCACAAATTATCTACATTTATTTAATCAAAAATATTGATATCTATTTAATCGATATCATACAATTTAAATTTAAGTTCAGTATTTTAAATTATAAAATAAAAAATGTAATTCTTTTTATCTTGATCAAAAAGATTAAATATGTTAAATGCGCGAATACTAATTCATTAAACATAAGAAACGGAAGAAAAAAAAATTAAATTTAAAATTGAAATGGAAATAGCTCACTTGTTTGTTCTCTCTTAGTCTCTTTTTATAAGCACATGTTGAATGCTTCACCTATATTAAAAAAGTGATTGTTGTAATTAATGTGTATAATTATTATTAAATTGATTATTATGTATAAATATATTTAATATTAACCTTTCATATTTTAAGATAAATTAATAACATTAATAAAAGTGAATTTGAAAAAATAATAATAAATGTATCTAACATTTTTTTATAAAGAGTTATATTTAAGAATAAATAATTTTTTGCATAGATATTTATAATTAAGTAGAGATAAATTAAGTATTTAATTTGTCCAAATAATGTGGCCATTGTCGCTGTCTAGTGAATCGGTAATAAAAAGATGTATTATATGATAGTGGTAGTGATGCCAATAGGATACGGAAGGAAAAGTCATAATCTCTGAACACACACAACACACAAGTGGGATGCATTATTTATTTCCCTCATAAAAACAAAAGGCTAAAGAATTAGGTCGATTAAGCAACATCAATATACGAGAATAGAAAAAGAAGTAGTATTAATTGTACAATCTTTGTTGTCGTTTTCAGATTTTAGTAAAGTTGTTGTGGCGGAGATCTATCGTGTCGTCTGTGGTGGCATACAATGCATGACTCTCATGATGGCGAAGGAAACCAATCTCTTACCATTACTTGTGATAGTTATGCTGTGGGCTTAGGCATGTGAATTGTTCCATTACCATTATCACTGACTTGGATTAATTCAAATTTAATTGAAAAACTATGAGTTTATTGATTCAATTAAAAGTGATACACCCGACCCGTAAACACATGAGATTAATCAAATATTATGCTACAATTTAAAATAAAATTATATTAATAAAAATAATAGTAATAATAATAAAGTAAACTATATTAATAAATTAAATTAAATTAAATTAAATTAAATTAAAGAACAAAATACCACAATAAAAAAATACATCAAATTTAAACTTCTTTTGTTTTGTCACATCTATTTAACCGCATTTTTTTATATTTTATTTTATTAATAGTATTTTGATTTTTTAAATATTTTAATCATTTTTAATTTATTAAATAATCAATAACTCAATTGTTAATAAAATAATATTAAATACTAATTTAACAACAAAATATGATTGAGTTGTCGGAATATAATATGTTATTTATTTTTGCACATCTACTTAGTTAACTTTGATATTTTGCTTGATTTTATTATTAATATTTTATATTTTTTAAATACTTTTTTATTATTTTTTAATTATATTAACAATATTTTATTATTATTATTATTTAATTTTTATTTTGTTTATTAGATCGAAATAAAAATAGGAGAGTGTTGTTAAGAAAATACGTTGTTATTTTATCGACAAAATAGTAGGGACACATTATTTGTTTTAGCACATCTAACCAACGGTATGATGTATTTTTTTCTTTCAATTTAATGTATTTTATTAATAATATATATATATTTAATAAATTTAAAATAATTAAAATATTTAAAAAAAATCAAAATACTATTAATAAAATAAAATAAAATATATTAAATTAAATGAAAAAAAATAATTAAATAAATATATAAAAGCAAATAACATGTTATATTATAACGATTTTCTCTTACTTTTTATTGTCGAATCTACTAAATAAAAATTCATAAAAAGTAATAATAATAATAATAATAATAATAATAAAATTTAAATTTGATGTATTATTATTATTATTGTTGATTTTAATGTTGGTATTTGGCAACCTACAAGAAATGAACTATGGTATTTGGCAACCTATTTATATTAAAGGGGAAATAAAGCTCCCTCGAAAAACGGGAAAGAAAGTTAACGAACCATTTTATATTATTTGGCATGTTACTATTGGTCTATTTGGTCGATGACAAATAAGATTGTTTTTAACCAAGTCTTATAATTATCTTATTTGTTTTCTTCCATTTGGGTGAAGCATAATTTTATTTGTTGAGAATCGTTATTATTTTTGGAGTTATTTGCCACGATGATGTTTGCGGTTGTGATCTTTAATGTTCCTGTTAGTTTTGATTTTCAGCAGCTGTTATAACACTTCTTCCACTGTCTTTTTCCTCACACCACTACTTTTCCAAAGTCTCTTTCTTTAAGTTCCAATTACTAACTTCATTCATTGGTTTAAAGAATAGGCCGAAAGTGAAATATTTTAAAAATTAACAACTAATTTTTTTTTTGGCTTAGTTGATTTTTTACAATATTAACCAATATACAATTAAATACTAAGTGTATTTATTTAATTGATTAATTTAAACGGTATAAATTAGTAGCAAATTTGTTAAGAAAATTAGTACTATTAAACCAAAAAAATACTAATAAAATTAATACTATTTATTTAATTAAAAATTAATTTGAGACTTAAAGCGGGTGTTCTGTTTGCAATTGAAGAAAAAACGTGTGAAATTTTATTTTTAAATGAAAAATGTTTGTTGATATCTTATCAGCAGTAACGATCAAATTGATCTTAATACTCTTTTGATATCTAAACTCATACCACGGAAGTTTGAAAGCTAACATAACAGAGCTTAGATATTTTATTTATAAACAAAAAAATGACAAATTAATAAAAGCATATTAGCTGACTAAAGCACAAGATGCGCAATAAACAGTAATACAGTCCACAAGTGACTCCAAAAATATGGGACATAGAAGGCACCGCCCATCAAACCAACAAGATTCCAATTTACATTTCAATACCAAACAAATTTATTGGATTGTGGATTTTTCTTAAATTAGCCAGCGTCAATAAAAAATATTGAAATGGCTTCATTCTTATATCAGAGAGAATATAACCATTGAGAATACTACTATAATATAAAAAAAAACCTACTATTTTGTAGAAAATATTCACTTGCTAGCCCAGCATAATGTGTAGTTCCTACAATGCAATAAACTACAATTCGCATTGCACAAGATAAAATGTGTATTTATATTATTTCTAAATTATCGTATATAATATAACTATATTTTATTTTATTTACTCTTTCTATTTCAAACGAGTATCAGTTTTATTTATTTTACGTATATTAAAAATTGGAGACTTCACATTGAAAATTTATCATGTTTTGGTTCTATAAAAATTAAGGAGCTAATGTTTTAAATCATCAAAATTAAAGTATTTATGTATAAAAAATACAGTAATGCATATGTGAAAAAAGTAAAAAATAAAATTATCAATAAAAAATTCATAATACCAATATACATTCTATTTTTGATTGTACGGTAAAATTTGTCTTAAGAAATACAATAAATAAAAAAAATAAAAAAAATAATAGTAATTTTACTAGATTATGCTTCTCAACTATTTATTATTGTATAATAATATTGGAACTCGTTTTAAATAAGAAAGAATAAAGTGCTACAATAGACAACCTCTGTCAACAAAAAAAATGGGTGCTATAGACAAGGCCTTACGTGTGTGCAAGGCAATATCTAGCTGTACATGTCTACTTGAATTGAATCGCTTTATTTTTCAAATTTCAACGGATTGTACGTTTGAGATTATGACGAGTTTGCTAAATTTGTAGTAAATCATCGTAATTTTAATAAATTTATTCATATAATATCATATATGCACGTAATTTTTACAAAATCACGTTGATTTATTTAGATTTTGAAAAATTCACTATGATACTAACTTTAATTTACACGGAAAATTGTAAAGAAATATAAATAGTGCTGAATGGTGCTGGCCTACTAGTGATAATAAGCAATAGCCATCAATCTTTGCTATCATACACTTGCCTTGCCATTGTCTTGTGGCTATCAAACATGGCTACCATGGCTTTGTCCTTGGATGGCACATATCTAACATTGTCAAAAGGACGTACCCTCATACATAACTCCAAAAATGGGAAGCCAATCACCTACACCATCCTTTAATGCTGTCTCTATCTCTATCTTTCAATTCAAGTGCTTGAATTCGCTATAGCTTGCTTCTTCACACATTTATACATCATCAATTGTGAGGGACCTTGCTAGTAAGTTAAGGGTCGATTCATCAATATAATATATGCATGCGTATATTTGTTCTTTTCATTCTTGTCATTGTCTTTATATAATTTATCGACTTTTGAAATAATAGTAACTATACGGATAATTAATTTGCCAAATAAGCTCGATATTGACTACTTAAGAAAAGTTATCGGCTGCGTACCTTATTTTCAAAAAAAAAAAAATGTACAAAATTAACTTGACATCTTATTTATGTTAACACAAACAATTTAATCGAGCAATATAGTCGGGAAAAGTGGTTAGATTTAGGTTTTTACTTTTCATAAACAAATGTTCAATTTTTTTTTATAAATATATGATTCACGAGTCAAATAAAATTAGTAGATTATATATATAATACACATGTGACATGTATGGTTTAGTTTTGAAAAAGCTAGCTATTAAGAAAAAAACTAAATTCCATTTTAAAAATAGATAAAAATTTATAAGAGTTTATAAAAAAAATGACATTATGTGCTTATAAAATGGTTTTGTAAAAATGAAATTGATTTGGTATAAAAGCACATATGCTAAAGTGAAATGCCTATTAAATATTTTTAATGCAACATGTAAGCTGTACCAAAACCAAAAAAAATAAGAACCGTGAAGCATGCTGCTCTACCCTTCCAGAACACAAACTAACTAGTAGTACCATGCATGGTTCATCAAATTTATGCATAACTCTTTCCAATAGAAAGCTTATTTCATTATATGAGTAGACTATTTTATTATCTATTTAGCTCAACACAGCACAGAAGAGTGATTTTAATAGGAAAAAGAGAAGAGAAGTAGATATATATTTAGTTTATAAGAGAAGAAATATTTTCAATGTTGTATTTAATTCAAGAGAAAAAATTTATAATTTGAAATGATTTTTAAATATATTAACTTCTTTCCTTCAAAATTCCCCCAAAATTGGGGAGAACAAAAATAAATTTAGAAGGTTTGCTACTCTCTTCTTTTATATCTTAAAAATTAAACAAAACACACACTTTTAAAAATATTTTTTTTTATAATTTTTTTCCTTTCGATCTCTCCAACCAAACACACACTTAGACAATCTAATTTTATTAAATTTCAATGTACTCAAAGTTTTGAAATAAATCAAAAGAAATTTTTAAATGAAAAAAATAATAATTTAGAATTACTTATCTAAAACTTAACGATCGCGATCCAAAATAGAATAATTATCCTAATTAAGTTACGGAACCTCTAATATGATATTGATCCAATTATGACGTAAGTCATGGATAATGAATATTCTCCTGCTACAAAAGATTGCACTTGTGTTGTTACTAATTTGCAATAGTATTCCAATACAAAAGAACTATCCTTAGAAAGGAAATTTATGAGGTGCGAAGAGTCGTGAATTCACCACTAACCACAGTGACTATATATTATTGTTTCCATCTCTGCCACACAATAAAGGCTCATAAAATGATTTTTCCATATGAGTTTGTTCATTATAGATTAGTGGACACTATCCCCGTACAAACATCTTTACGTAAAAAATAGAAATAATGACCCATAATGTAAAAAATCGAATAGCAAATTGTAAGATTAAGAAAGAATTATTATTCATAAATTAAATGAAGTTCTTTTGGTGAATAGAAGTTTCAACAAAAAGATAATTTTTTCTTGAAATTAGTATCATGGATGCGGATGATCTAATAAATTTAGAGATTTAAAATAAAATTTAAAATAAGATATTTTAGAAATTAAGAATAATATCTTTAAATTTTAGTTCAACTATTAAATATATCATGAGACTTCGTAGTTACACATGAGTTTACGATAATATTTACTATATCTTTTTTAAAAAATTAAAAATAATAAAATTGGAGGACTTTTTAAGTCAAATAAATACTAAATACATTCACATAATTGAATATTTTTTTATTGAATTAATTAGCTAGTATCAAAATTAGAGAGTGAAATTTATGATATAAAAACTAAAAAATTCAATATTAAAAAAATTAACAATATTTATTAAACTAAAAGTATAAATTTGAGGTCTAAAAATATTTGAGACTCAAAACAACGGCTTCATCTGCCTCCCCTTGGACGGTCTTGATATTGGATTGCATCAGATTGAATAATAATATTATAGTAAATTCTAAGTCATTTTTGAAAAATTATAAGTAGCTTATCAAGACCTAATCAGATTAAACATGACTATTTTAATTTGTTGGAGATAATTTATACACAAATTTTCAAAAACAATCTAGACATAAAATTGACTTATATTGTAGAGTGTTACTTGATCCCAAACATTACACTATTACTTGCAAGTATTAAACCGTGTCTGTATGAAAGTGTAATATTTTACTTTACTCCTTCTCCTTCTGAAATATAATAAAATCATAATTGAGTACAATGAATTAATTAGAATATACATGTATTGACGAAGATTTGAGATTGAATTTTTTATTTATTTATCCCAAAGCAAATATAATTTTGATTGATCACAATTAGAGACTAGAGCATAATTATTCTCTTAGGCAGAATCATCCATCCAAAGTTAACATTTAAAATGAACATCAATTTTAGAAAATAAAAATTAAATAAGACTTTAGGACCAAAAAGCAGTATCATCCATTATGAAACAACAGAAACCAAATACAAAGATTATTATGCATAGGCCAAACCATTGGTTTTTTTAAAGGCAGAACAGAACCCACAACAATCAAAACACAGGGACAGAGGCTAGCAGCAGCACGTGGAATGTTGTTTACTTTTTATGTTGCAAAGACAAAATCCAACATTAAAGGAACATCGAGTATATACTTCCAACTTAAGTTAAAGGATTAGAAACTAAATAAGAAAAAAAAAATACAATGGCTAAACAACCATTTTTACAAATCCCTCATACCATGTCATGTAATTTTCTTCTTTTTCAATTCTACACCGAGTTGATGCAATCACATGAACTGTCATATATTGTATTATCATATTTTAAGGTTGAATTAACATAGCTTTTATGTATCTCGTCCTTACATTATAGGCCTCCTGCTTGAGAGTTGTAGATCCAAACTAGGCTAAAGGAGCCCAAATTACTCAATGGTTGAGTAGGACCACAGGTAAAGATATACGATCGGCCCATACATATTCACTACAGACAACTTTCTTTTTACTCTGCAAGACATTGGGGAAAAATTGGAGAATATGCAAATTGATATCTAAAATTTTGTTTTCAATCAAATTCGTAAATATATCTTTGAAATTATAAAATATTAATTAAAATAGTTTTGTGTAAATTTTTATTGTTAAATATTTTAATATAATATTGAAATTAAACATATTATCTATCTATATTATATCAAACTAATGTTCTTTTAGTTCATTTTTTAGAGTAATTATAATTGTGTATTGACTAATTACAGATAAATTAATGTATAAGATATTTAAATTTCATAAAAAATTAATGTAAGTTATTAAAATTAATATAAGATCAAATCTTTAATTAAGATTTTAAATCTTCAAATAAAATCAATCAAAATGACACTTGAATTTTGAAGAAGTAATTTTGTTTGTTCGATATAGAAAATCTAAGTAACTAATGGGGGAATTACGTGTGATGGTAAAAGCTACCAAAGGAGAGAGATCAAGCAGGAGAAAAAAATCTAAGTAACTAATTAATTCACATATTCAACCAATTAAACTTTGATCACGAATTGTCAACAAACTCTATAAATATTCCACTCAATATAATATTATAATAGTCATTTTTTTAATAATAATTAAAGAGTTTAATTTATGTGTACCGTCGATATAAACTTATAATGATTTCATTCATCATGTGATATGTAGAGTATATAGAAAATGAACATTTCATTACTCCTCAAGAAACGTTGTTGGCTTCGATGAAATGTTATTATATACATATCAAATGTTATTTTTTTCATTGTTTGTTTATTTATTTTATTTTAAAATGTTTTGCTGTTCTTTAAATTAAAAAAAGTATAGGTGTGCAATCAGGAATAGTAGGGAGATCACAATGGTCTAAATAATTCAAATCCCATTACATAGGTGGTATTGAAATTAAGGTAATCGATCAATTCGTACCATTAGAATATTGATATAAACCCTCCAATTAAAAAGACTCTAAATTTTTTTTATAATATATTTTAATTTTTAAAAGTTTTTATTAATATCCTTAAATTTATCTGATTTTTTACGATAGAATTTTATGATTTTAAAAATTTAATTTTTAAATTCAATTAGAACTTTAAAAAAAATATTAAGTTAAAAATATTTAAATTCACATATCAACTAGATTGAACTTGAAAGTTATCGGTTTAAGTTTAGAGCAATCACCTCAAAAGTTTAGCCACAATTGAATTGAATCATGTGGACATTGAAATGTAAACCTAACTAGCCAATATGATTCTTTATACTGCAGAAGTGAATGACATTTCCTAAATCGATAAATAAGATAACAGTGGCTTTCTAAACCCGAATTTGACTTATCTACAAAGAATAATTCAGTTGAAATAATATCAAACATAGATAATTATAATCGTATAATTCTTAATTTGTTAAGTTTACAGGAGTAATAATAGTCTCAACCAAGTATTGTGTCTCTCTCAAACATTGAGGTATCGGTGTCACAATCGGCAACAGTTGCAAATTCCAAACCGAATGCCTTTGCCCCCACACCCACGTACAAATTTGGAAGCCACAAACAAATCCACAAATCCACCACGTGCTCTTCCTTTGCATGTCTTAAGGTGGACCTCCCTAAATAAATAAAAACAAAAAATAAATTAAATTAACACTTTTCTTTTTTCACCTCCCTCACTCTATTTATACCCAATTCTCCCTTCCATTTCTCTCCCCCCAAAATCCATCTCCACTTCCAATCTCTTTTTCTTTTCTTTCTTTCTTTCTTAGCCTTCTTCACATAAACACATTATTTCATTTCTTTCTTCCACTTGAGACCACCAAAATCTCCATCATCATGGCACCTTCTTCACTAGCACTCAACGCTACCACTTTGGCTACTACTACTAATAATAATAATAACAACAATAAATCTCAATTCCCACACTCTTTTTCCCTCTCATCTTCCTCATCCTCTTCATCATTTATTGATTTGGGCTTATATATAAAGTCCACTGTAAAATTGAAGATGAAACCCAATAGAAAAGTACTCGAATGTGCTCTTCACTCCCCCTCAGTATTAGATTTCCCAAAACAACCCTATAATAATCCATTAATTACCAAAGAAAATACCCCTGAAACGATCATAAAAAAACCCAAAGAATCAACACAGTGGAACCCAATTCAAAAAGCCGCAGCAATGGCACTAAACATGTTTGAGAGCGCGTTGCTCTCACGCGAGCTTCAACATCCGCTTCCCAAAACTTCGGACCCAAGAATTCAAATCGCTGGAAACTTCGCTCCAGTGCCGGAACAACCGGTTGTTCATTCCCTCCCAGTTACCGGTGCAATTCCCGATTGCGTTAACGGCGTCTACCTCCGTAACGGCGCTAATCCAATGTTCGAGCCACTTTCTGGACACCATCTTTTTGACGGCGACGGCATGGTTCACGCCGTTACCATCAATGACGGTGCCGCTAGCTACGCATGCCGTTTCACTGAAACAGAGAGGCTCGTCCAGGAGCGACAATTAGGCAGGGCGATGTTCCCGAAAGCCATCGGCGAACTCCACGGCCACTCCGGCATCGCAAGGCTTCTCCTATTCTACGCAAGAGGACTTTTTGGTATCGTCGATCACCGTCATGGCGCCGGAGTTGCCAACGCCGGCCTCGTATATTTCAACAATAAACTCCTCGCTATGTCGGAAGATGACCTTCCATATGAACTCCGAATCACTCCCTCCGGCGACCTCCGAACCATTGGCCGTTACAACTTCCTCAACCAGCTTCATTCCACCATGATCGCGCACCCGAAAATTGACCCTGTCTCCGGCGAACTCTTCGCCTTGAGCTACGACGTTGCTAGACCTTATCTCAAATACTTCCGTTTCACACCGGACGGGAAAAAGTCACCTGACGTCGAAATTCGCCTTCCAGTTCCGACAATGACGCATGACTTCGCGATCACGGAGAACTTCGTAGTTATCCCTGATCATCAGGTAGTTTTCAAGCTTGATGAAATGATAAAAGGTGGTTCTCCGGTTATCTTTGACGGCGCAAAGAAATCAAGATTCGGCGTTCTTCCCAAATACGCAAAAGACTCTTCAAGCATGATTTGGGTGGAGTCACCGGACACGTTCTGTTTCCATTTATGGAACGCGTGGGAAGAGGCAGAAACTGATGAAATAGTAGTTATCGGTTCGTGCATGACGCCACCAGATTCAATCTTCAACGAAAGCGACGAGAGTCTAAAAAGCGTTTTATCAGAGATAAGGTTGAACCTTAAAACAGGGGAATCTACGCGTCGGTGTTTGATTCCAAATATGAATTTAGAAGCTGGGATGGTGAACCGGAACCGGCTGGGTAGAAAAACCCGGTTTGCTTACTTGGCGGTAGCAGAGCCGTGGCCGAAAGTTTCGGGGTTCGCTAAGGTGGACTTGGTTAGTGGGGAGGTAAAGACACATAGTTATGGGGATGGAAGGTACGGTGGAGAACCGTTTTTCTTGCCAACAAGATCATCAGGGAGGTGTGAATATGAAAATGAAGAAGATGAGGGGTACATTGTAGTGTTAGTGCATGACGAGAGGAGTTGTAAATCAGAACTACAGATAGTTAACGCCGTTGATCTGAAAGTGGAAGCTACCGTTAAGTTACCTTCTAGAGTGCCATATGGTTTTCATGGCACGTTTGTGGAGGCTAAGGATTTGGCGTTATAATGACACGTAGGCAAGCTAAATTAAAGAAGGTGGAATTTCACCAGACCAGAGGAGAGGGGTATTGGGCAGTCACACAGAGACATTTCCCTTCCCTGGGTTCTTCTCAACAATTATTATTATTATTATTATTAATTATTATTATTTTTCAGTTCAGAAATCAGCTTGTAGCTTTGTATGTATTCAGTAGATGGAGCTCAGCAGCTTTCTGTTTCTTTTTCTTTCTTTCTTTATTTTTTTATTTATTTATTTACCATGAAATTATTCTGCTTCCATTAATTTTGGTTCTTTGTGATGCTTATATATCGATCATGCTTACGTTTCTTCTTTTGTCTCCAACCATGCTTCTGTTCTGACCAAATATTGTGGCTATATTGTCTTCATTTGTAACACATTGAAATCTCACAATTTATCTTTCAATCGGGAAAGAAATAAAATCTAAATGATTTTTGTTATATGAAGAGTGTTATTTGGTTTGAATATGTGTTAAAATACAAACATAATGAGTGTGTAAATAATGGTGTGGAATACTTAATTTTGTCAATGACTCAAGTATTTTGAACCTAGTTTCGCTCCATCAAAGTTAAGCTTAACCCAGCCATCGCAAGGCGAATTCATATTTATTTCTTTATCAGTCAAATTTATTAATAATCATTTTAGACCGATCCATTAGTTTATGACATAGTACAACTCTAGTCTACTACTTTGTCTTCTGCAAAGTTCAACTACCATCTCAACCTCATATTTATTTTACCAAACCCCCTCAACCTCATGTTGGATGTCATCTATAAATAAATGTTAGAGTGTCTTAAATTATTATTTTTACTTTTAATTCAATTTTTTTTCACTTTTGAAAATCAAGAGTATAAACATTATATTTTTAATTATTGTGATCTCGACGACATATATTAATTACCTCAACAATATATATTAATTATATATTAGTTAAAAAAAGGGCATGATTTGAAAAAAGATTTACATTTATATTTATTTTAATATTAATTTTACTAAGTTAGGTCAATTTCCCTCAATTTTTTTTCTTCAAAAATTCTTAGCTATAATAAAAGCAAGTTTTTCCATTAACTTGTGTTACAAAGTCTCAAAATTTTCTTTTTTTATTATTCAAAAGTAACATTTACATCACAAAAAAAAAATTATTTTCTTGTCAAGATTATCCTTGTTAATTAGGAAAGATTTGCAAAAGTAATTATATCATGCAATTACTGACTTGATCTGTCTAATTTAAGTTTACAGTTAAAATTAATGTTTTAAAGTTTATTTTTGAATTTTAAAATAAATTTCAAACACATTAATTATAGAAAAATTGAGAATTCTGAATTTAAATATGCGTTTAGCATATAAACGTCTCTTCAGATATAATTAAAATATATTTATATAATTAAATAACCTAAACTATGTAATTTCAAATTATTTGCGAAAAGTAACTATCATGAAAAATTGTGAATTTTTTTATTAATGCAGCAAATTGAGGCTCATTAATTAGGCCAAAATCTTCGCCACACAAGAAAACCAGTGCTATAAAAGAATCAAAATGTTAAAATAGCGGAAAAAACACATTAAATACGGTTCTCGTCCGAATTAAATGAGTGAGCATGTTGCAGTAGCAAAAGAAGATGGTGGCATTGTATTATTTTGATATGTCTATTTTTATTAATAATAATTTTTCATTTTGCCGAAGAAGCAATATCAACCATAACTTTGCTAAAGGTTTATTAAGACGTTTTGAAAGGTATATGTGAAATGATAGAAGACAATAGGGGACAAAAAGTCCCACTTGCCTTTATCGTAGGTAGGTTTTATGTAAAAAAATAAAAATAAAAAAAAATAAAAAAAATAATAATAATAATCGCCTTTCTTCTACTGCTTCCAAAAAGACAACTTCCGTGATGGACCCCAAAAAGTCAAGTTTTCACTATTGTTTTTCTTGTGCTTTCCCTTCATCTCTTGGAAAACTATTTGATTTTGACGGGATATTACCACCATGTTTCTCATTTTTATGTATAAGTAAATATACGATATTCCAGTCCTTTTATATACAATGCCTAATACATTACTTAATACCACATTATCCTTTAGGGTTTAAAGTTTTTGATGTAAGGTTTACGGAATTGGGCTCATCACATCTATACGGATGAATACAATCTTCAATTTTTAATTCAGCTTAATAAATTTATATAATATATATATATATTCTTCACATGGAAGATAATCTCATTTGAGACACAATAAATACTAAATGTAGATTTTTTTTAAAGAAGATTCAAACTCAAATGATTTTATCTATTTTAAAAATAGAACTTTAGTTATTTTTAAAAAATGTAGAAGTTTAGTTTTTTTCTTCA
>JBBPBT010000036.1:2921939-2935509 GCA_037974875.1 Cicer bijugum
GTGTTAAAACAGCGCGTGTGTTTTTTTTCTTCAAATTTTGAAAAAATAAAAATAACTATTCTTTGCCATGTTGTTGGCCTAATTTTCAATTTATGTGTTTTATTTATATTTCCTTAATCACTATTATAAGAAAAAAATATTTTTATAATTATTAAGAAAATTAGTCAAATACATTTAATTTTTAAATTTTATATAAAATATAATTCAAATTTACTAAATTGTTCATTTGAATGTCTAATGTTACTGAAAATTTAAATAACTAGATTATTTTTTATTTTGTGTGTATGTTTATGTCAAGTACTATTCAACAATTAAATATATTTATTTATAAAAAAACACATAATAGATATAAAAATATTGTATGATGTCGACTAATATATTATAATATCATGCAACAATAATGCTATATGAATTAAAGTTTATTTAAAATTTATATTAAGTTTAATTATAAATTTAAAACTTAATATTATATATATATAGCAGATAACTTATCCCGTGCAATGCACATATTACTATACTAATTAAATGAGTTAAAAATAGTTAATTTTTTTGTTAAGAATAATCATCAATATTTAATACTATTTTTTATTTACTTATAATAGTTATTTTATTTATTTATAATAGTTACCGAATGAATTACTCACTAATATATTATTTCTAAGAATGCAGGATAAGACCAAAGTTCTTTAATGTCTTTAAAAAGCACAATATTCAGTGAAATACTAGAATTTCGTTGCTAAGAAGGTATGAATAAAGGGAAGATGAATAAAATTATAAAACAAATATAAGAAAAAAGCTCAGATTTTTGACAAGAACGTTCAGATTTTTTTTTTTTGTTGACAAGAGTCAAAAAGTAAATGTTGGAACCGCAGATTTTCCACATGACAATTAATTAACAATTTAGAGCCACACAAAGAAAACAAATCATATCTGAAAGGATCTTCTGCTAGAAGTCGTTGAAGTTAATTACATCATTTCACGGATCAAGTTTTGTCAATCAACTAACAGTGGTGTACCATCATTGCATGTGATTTGCTCACAAAAGGAATATGCAAACCAATGTCATTGTAATTAACTTCATAGATGACCAAGATACATTGCATATTTGTGAATAAGTTGCTTTGTTGTTTTTAAATTATTATTAATATCTATATGTTTGTATCATTGTCAAGTTTGCTGTATGTATTTGTAATAACTAAATTCAAATTTTGATTTTTTGCTTATGGAAAGGAAAAACTCTTTGTTTCTCTCTAAACCTCTTTTGGGTGCCTTCATCGTAAACTTGGAAAAATTAAAACCACAGATTTAGGTTTGATCCTGTTGCTGCCAGCTCCAACATGTCATTCTGCGTGTAATAACTGAAAATGCTTGATAAGAAGATTCTTTTAATGTGGTTGTTAGAGTAGCCATGTACTGCATTTGATAATTAAATGATATATTTGATCCTTTTTTGTTGGACTATTTAATATTCTGTACCTGCTAATCATTGCTTCCATGTCACATTTTATTGGTAGTGTACATTTTACTTCTATTTTAACTTACTTGTGCAAATGCTGCTTTTAAACAAAAGGAAATGCCACTTGGAAATTCTTAACTTGAATTTCGTGGAAAACTTGGTCTAGAAACACTTGAAGTTGAAATTGTGTAAATAAAATTAGAATAATATTTCACATGCATTTGTTATTTTTTTTATATTTATTTAAAATCATATTTTTTTTTATCTATCTCATCATATCACATCACTGATATATCACATCTATTACGACATCTATTTTTTGTCTCTCTCAAGTTGTCAATAGAGTATTTCAATGTTTATTGATTTATAATCCAAGTTGTTAGATTGAGTTCTAAGATGAGAATATTCATGCTCATATCATTGTCTTGTATTAGTTGTAACTTATACATCAATGTATTATTGAACATTAAGTCTATATATGTTGAAAACCCAAATTCAATATCAAAATTGCACTGTATTTGATATTTCAATAACAACTTGGAAATTATGTTGACTAGTAGTGTACTCTGTCATACAAATTAGGAAAAGAAAAATTACCTATTAAACTATGTTTTTGGTTGATAATGAAACACAATTGCCAAATGATTCTTTAGAAATGTGAATATATATTATTCTTTCAATCCAAAAAAATTGTATTACCAATCAAATCACATGATGATATTATTCCTTCCTTTTTCCACATGCCAAGATTTGAATGTTCACTTAACAGAAAATAGTTGCTAATAAATAGGGAAAAGGTTGGAGATATATTTAATACAATTTCAGTTGATTACATGGCCTATATGAGACTATGAGACCATGATCTATCAGACAAATTAATTACTTTTTGTCCACAAAAATGAGCAATCCTACAACTATTTTTAGACCATATACATGTACATTTATAAGTTCCGTTTGGACATGTTTAAGCATGTTTCAGCCATGACCTGGAATCTGACCCAGGTTTGGATACTATATATGCACATAAAAGTTTTTTTTCATCATATGTAGGTTAAGATGAAATTATCTTCTCGTCCTCCCTTTTTATTGGAATTCAATTATTTATTTATTGTTGGTATTCAAATAAAAAAAAAATAGTATATATGTGCCACCAAAGCAACAATAAAATCAACTTTTTCTTTATTGTTGGTGTTCAAATAATATAATATCAATCTGTCAAACTTGCCACTCTAAATACTTCTCCTTCCACAGTTAGGCCCATAAATATAAAGTGAAACAGTGCATCAAACATACAGTTTCTTCTCTCACCCCACTATGTTTTCAAAAGCTCCCAATTATGCGCAGTAGCGCATACACCAAATAAATTTTGGGAGCAACTAAACATGGGCCTGGAGCCTTTGGGCTTGACCCCCCAAGCTTGATGAACACTACCATTGTCATTGGGAAGTCTTGCCATGGAACTTCCCATGTAGAAAAAGAAATGGGAAAAAACTGTGTTTTTGTCAGAAGTATACTTCTAGAGGGTAAAAAACTGTGTTCTTCGAAAGTACGGTACATGCGAGGATGGAAAAAGAAGCTCCCAAAAAGAATTCATTTGCCATTATATCAGTTCAAAGAGGCTTCTTACTATATATATCTGGTTGATTTTCTTTGAAGAAACTAATCAAAATTTGATAACCTTCACATTCAATTGATGGTGCACATAAGTTTCAAAATATTCTGTCAACTAGTATCTACTTTCACCCTCATATACTGGCTTTCAGAGTTCATATTCATAATTATGTTCAATATGTATAGAAGTGGAAAGAAAAGAGGTTGTAGTGTAGCTGCAATGGGAATAGCAGGCTCTTTTTCTTCTGTTGTGCTTTTTATTTTGGAATTTTGCGGTATCCTTGATTACGCTTTGTAATAAAAACATAGTAATACATAATAATGAAGCAACTTTCATGTATCTTCGTATATTATTCCTCCTTATCCATACATCACATCTCTCATTTTATCTCTTCTGTATATTTTACATTTCTCATTGCAAGTCTCTTCCCTACACCGTTCTCAAATCTCCCTTCAGGTGTAGGAGAATCATTATTGTAAAATATATATCAAGGTATCGTACAGACACCATACCTTCTAATTAGAAGACATAACATATTCAAAGAATACATTCATACAATACAAGGGAACAAAAAACCAAAAAGGCCTATAACAGACAACTTCAGCATCCATTCAAATTATTGCCCAGTTCTAGGGCTCAACTGAATCTAAAAATGCAAAGGATATCAGAAATTAAATACCAATATAAGGTTGTGGGGATTTAGACTTCAGAAATGAAAGAAAAAGAAGAAAAATAAAATTTCGCGACAAATATTCTAGTTAAATTTAACAAGCACAATAGATTTACCCAAAAACCATATTCCAATTAAGAGTGTTTGAGAAAGTAATCACTGGCAGAGCTGCTCAACGGCAGTCACAATTTGAGCAGGTTGGACAACTGTCCATTCTTCCAATGTTCCGGCGTATGGTGTTGGCACATCCTGAGAGGATAAACATACGACAGGAGCATCCAAATAGTCGTGGAAATTCTCAGTAATGGCAGCTGTCAGACTAGCACCAATTCCACCTGTTCGCATGCACTCCTCCACTATGACCACACGATGTGTCTTCTTCACTGAATTTCCGATTGTGTGAAGATCAAATGGTTTCAAAGACCTGATATCAATTACTTCAGGGTCATACCCTTTGTTCACCAATGTCTTGGCAGCTTGCATGACATGATACCTCATCCTCGAATAAGTTAATATTGTGACATGCTCCCCGGGCCTGACCATCTCAGCTTCTTCGAGTGACAATACATACTCTTCATCTGGAATTCTTTCCTTGAGGTTATAAAGCAAAACATGCTCGAAAAGTATCACAGGATTATCGCTTCGAATTGCAGCTTTCATCAAGCCCTTGGCATTGTAAGGTGTTGAGCAAGCCACCATTTGAATACCAGGGATTGATTGAAAATATGACTCCAGCCTCTGTGAGTGTTCTGCTCCAAGTTGTCGCCCAACTCCGCCAGGCCCACGAATGACGATTGGTATTTTAAACTGACCGCCAGATGTGTAATGCAGCATGCCGCAATTGTTAGAGATTTGGTTAAATGCCAGAAGTAGAAATCCCATGTTCATGCCCTCAACAATTGGCCTCAGACCAGTCATGGCAGCTCCAATGCCCATGCCAGTGAAGGCATTCTCAGCAATAGGGGTGTCCAAAACTCTGAGGTCACCAAACTTTTCAGCCAGGTTTCTTGTCACCTTGTAAGATCCCCCATAATGACCTACATCTTCACCCATGACACAAACAGAAGCATCCCTTTCCATTTCTTCTTCCAAACCTTCACGTAGGGCTTCATAAAGGAGAATTTCGTGCCTAAGAATAAAATGCACATCTGATGAATGCCATTTTCATTGGTCATAACTATTCAATCAATGCAACCAATAAGAGAAAAATAAAATGCCAGCACATGTTTTAGTAACTTCAACCAATCATGTTTTAGCAATTTCCACCAATAAGAGGGAAAGAAAAATGCCAGCATTGGATAGACATGAGCCAACTATCCCAAAAGCTTATGCTAATGGGTAAAAGCACATGAATGGTCTTATATCTAACATACCACCTCATGCAAGATCCCTTAGGATATGAAACATGGATTATGCACAATCACACCCACCTAACTTATACAATTTAACATTTATTTAGAAGAATGAAAGCAACCGGGACTGAACACATGACCACTTAGTCACACAGACAGATGATCTAATACCGTGTCATGAACCAACCGCCACAAGAGCTTAAGTTGTTTGTTGAAAGTAGGTGAAGGGTTTTATATCTAACATTTTACAAAATACAATATGTAGGAAACATCTATTAATCACATAACATCACTATTGTTTCTTAGAATATCTCTCTAACGAGTTGTTTGCATATTTCACTATATTTGCTAAATTAAGATATCCTCCAAATATTTCTAACATATAGGAATTGGATGAGTTTAGCTTGTGTTAGTATGGCATATACATAAAGGTTTGTACATAATCTGCTGTATGAAACATGTTTGTTCTCTGAGTCAGAGTTGTTTTGTTGTTTTCACATGGAAAATAACATCTTGTTCATCACAAAATAAAGAAAAAGGAAAAAAACTGCATGGCATCATTTAACACTTTCTGGAATCATTTATAAACAAGCCACAAGATAAACTAAATTGACTCATTACATTACAACTACAACCTGTAACTAATTCAATCTCATTTATCAGAGGTTAAAAATGCCCTCATGATGGGTTGAAACGGTAGACAGTACAGTTTCCCTTGTATTATGAAAATACACTTGAATTACACAAAGAAGTCAATCTATCCCCAAAAGCGTAAACATATCATCATAGGTTCATCTTGAATAACAAAATATAAAAATGATTAAAATTGACATAACAAGGACAACAGCAGGTGATTGTAGAAGAAGACATACCCTGGTTTTGATGCAGAAGCCACGGAACTGCTTCCCTGTGTCTGTAAACAAACAACAAACAAACACAATTTCCGAACTTGATTACACCAAGTTTACAAACACAAGTGCAAAAAATTGTGGAATGAAGTGGGAGTGATGTGATAACTTACGGCAACTGCATTAGGAATCAACAATTCATTCTTACGAGTAGCTCCTGATTTCAGAACCTGGTTCACCCTTGCATCAGATCTGACAACAAAAATGCTACCTTTCCTCTCTGAAATCAACAAATAATTGCAAACAAAATGGAAAAAAAAAACTATCGTCAATTATACTAACGCTGAAAAAGGAAACCCAAATGAAAAATGAAAACCCTAAATTAATGCAATTTTCTTGGAAATACAAGAACTCCGTTCATTAATAAGAGAAACCCAAAATCCAAAATAATTGAAAGATTTATAAATTAGTTTCCAAAAACAAAAACAAAAACAAAATCACAACAACGGCAATACATTACAAAATAAGCGTAGATTTGAAAGAAGAAGAAGGAGAAGCAAACCTGAGAGGGATCTACGAGAAGAAAACAGCAACTTGTTAGATTCAAAGGAATTGGAAGGAGACAAAGGAGTAACAGCTCCCAATCCCTGAAAAAGAGTCGCCATTGGATCACAGAAGAAGGAAGAGGATGGAAATGAACAATTGGAAAAAATCTATTTATTTAAATAAGATGAAATTTGGGCGGAGAAATTAAGGAAGATTTATAGTTGTGTGTGTTTGTTGTTGAGTAGTAATTATATATGTCTCTGTTTTTTTCTTTTTCGTTTTTCTTGTTTCTTACCACTTGCTATGCTATGCTATGCTATACTACTAATACAATCAATCTTGTATAAGTAACGAAGTATCGTTGCATTGTTTCCAACGCCAACATTACTCACTCACTAACTTCTTTTCTTGTGGACGGAAATGCCTCATTGGTGGCCTAATTCGACCCAACCTCATTTCTAATCACACCTCACACTATCTTTTTCTCTCTTTTTTTACATGTTTATTTCTATGGGCTGTACTTTCTTGGACTCAGGCCTCGCCCAAATCAAACTAACTCCAAATTAATTTTTAAGAATTCATTCACACTATACATGATTTATGTTAGATTAATGTTTAAAACTCATTTGAAAATTTAATAATAATTTTTGTTAATATTTTTAAAAAATATAAATTAATGATTTTTTTTTATCTATGTTTATTTGATAAAAACAATTCAAAATATCCAAATAAAACAACTAAATTAGTTTGTTTTTTTTTTCTTTTTATATGTTTTAGTCCAAATGAAAGAAACCTAACCTCTTTTTGATTAAAGTATTGATCATCCAAACTCGAATTAAAAGCCTTATGTTTTGTTATTATGTACTATATTAATAATATTATAGTAAAAGTATATTATATTTTTTAATTAATATATTTTTTTCATTGTAATTTATGTACTTGTTTTGATAGTATAAAAAATTCAACAATACTTGAGAAAAAGTTTACTTTTCCCCAGATTTTTGTAATAATTTTCTTCATCGGTTTGGTTCGGATATTATAAAAACCAAATTAACATGACTAGTTTCTTGTTCAAAGTTGTTTTCCCGTTATGCTCTTATATTTAACATGAATTGACTCTTTAATGGATTCCCAAACAATATACCGTTATGTAATGTATAAATACATTAAAGAAAAATTTTGAATACGCATTCTATTTTGAATGAAAAGAATTCCAACAAACAGAGTTTGATTGCGGAGGAGTTCTGATGCGTTCAATATATTAGAGATATGAATTCTATCCACTAGTGATAATTAATTTTTTTGAATACAAATGAATTAAGATCAACTCGAATTTCTAAATTTTATCTTATCTGTTTGTGTGTTTGTAATTTGTTAAAATTGGAAAAACATTAACATGAGAAGGAGCTTAATTGTGTATTCGTGTTATAAAAGTCGTCCGCAATAAACGTGGTGGCCAGTTTTATCAAAAAGAAAAAGGAAAAAAAATGCGAAATGGTCTTTTTTAGAAGGTGACATTTTAGAGTTGTTTGAACTCACCGTCTTGATCAATTACTCGTGACTTTGTTGCTCTTGTCTAATGTATGTTGTTATAAATTCATTAAATCACGACGGGATTGAGTTTTTTTTATTGTATGATTGTAAGTAATAATTAAAGTTGATATTTTTATTGATACAATCAAACTTTGTAATATTGGTTTATACATGTATATGTTAGATGAGTTATTTTAAATAATAAATAGTTAATTTTAAAATTGATTTATTACATCGATTAAATTTTAACCGATGTAAGCTATCCAACTATAAGCTATAAACTCTCAAATAATTAATCAACTATTTACTAATTTTTACCGAAGAAAGCTTTAAATGATTGTTAGAGCCTGATGTGTCAATCAAGTTACAACCACTAACTCTATGGTGATGCTTTTGCACGTTAATTTTGCTTAAAAAAACTACAAGCTCATACCTTATTTATAATAACAATTTCTAAATTTAACATTAATACATTAATACTTACTTGATAAGTATCGGTGAAGTGAAGTCTTGTATGTGTACTCATATACGACCAGCAATTGATTTTCTCATATACACAAACCAAGAAGCATGATCATGTTTTCATGTCTAGCCTTTGTGAGCAACTGGACTTCGGTCATAAACACTTTCTCTTCCTGCAAGCTTGTGACTTGAATTTTCTTAGTAGTTATTTTCAGCTTATTATCTAGTTGATCTCTAAATGCAGGTCCATATTCACCTTCAGATAGTGAATACTTTATTGAAAATCCTTCCGTAGCATCTTCAAGTTCTTACCATGTAAACTTCCTTTGTGATCTGTTATTTGGACGCCTACTTTTGCATATTGAGCATACAGAAGACTTTAAATCCTCCAAAATGGTTTTGCCTTGATTCTCATTCAAGAAAACCCCATTCTTTTCTAAGTGGATGATTTCTTTATAATGTTGATGATTTTTCTCGATCTATTAATCCGGGTTTATCTGTTCAATCATTTCATTGCTTGTAATTGAAGTTCTTAAGCTTATCTCTGCCTTATATGTGTTTCTGTCAAACTGTTCTTGTTCTCTGCGTATCAATTCGGCCATGGTTTCACCTATCATCTGATTATTGTTTTAAGTTCTTCCCACCTCAAGAAGAAAAAAAAATAAAGAAGCAAAGATAACAGAAATTGAACCTAAAAAAGTATTTAATTCACTTGTGGACTAGTCTTAGGCATGGCCAACTCATCATTTGGTGAATATGAGTTTTCTGGAGATTTTTCTTCAACGACACGGCATTCATCCGATTCTGCTATTCCTTGTAATGATGATTAGTAACTTATAAAAGTTTATATTTGTACCTTTGAGCCAATGAAATGTGCAAGACTATGTTCCTTTCTACATGTATTTACCTCTTGAACTAGATAAGACTTTTTTATTTGCTACTATTGTTTATTACATCAATGAGCTAACCGATTTAAATAACATATGTTTACGTTTATGGAAGGATAAATACCAAGTAAATAAGTTTTTGCTTACTAGTAATCAATTATCAAAAGTCATACTCATGAAATCTGATCCCTCTATCATTTACAATATAAACTAGTTACTGGGTATAAATTAAAACAGAAATTGAGAGTGGTGGATACAAAGGAAAGGAAGTCACACTTTCAGCTCAATTTAAATTCACATTCTTATATAGATCATAAGATCGTTTATCTCGTATTCCAACACTTCAAAAACATTGAGCATATTATAAAACTTTAAAGCAATTCATAAAGCCAATAGATGGGAGAGGCAAGATAATATAATGTAAGATATATATTGAATTTTTTTATAAACTGAGAGTGAAAACCCAGAGGTATTGAGTTCATGTCATGTCAAAACATTGTTCTAAATTTTATCATGTAGAGAGCTTGTTTTACATTCTTTAACACATAAAGCTTACGATACCGAACTAAATAACATCAATGGAAACCTCCTTACATGTCATACAATAGTAACAGTAAATAATTGGGAGCTCTAGTACTAACAGAAGATTTAGATTCTGAAATGCTTCAAATGTAAAAAAAAAAAAAGGAATTAAAGAAGACACTTTAAAGGACCCCAAGTACTTTAATGGAGGCATGCATAAACAATAATATTAAGAATGACTAAATTAAACAATAGTAAAGCAAAGACAATTACAAATAATAATGAGCATAATGGGATTGCTTACACACTCACTTTCCCATGCCCTTGCCCCACCAGCTGCTTGGAAAAGATATGCTGCCTGTTAAGACAAAATGAATAATCAGTACACTTCACATATGTAACTTAAGCATAAAAAGAAAGTCCTTTGAAGGAATTGTACTCTAATTGCTTGTGCATGTGCGCTAACCTTTCTTGAGTATATGCTTCTTTTCTTCTTTATTCAAGTCCAAGGTATAAGGAAATCGACAAGAAGCTTTTAGCACAAGCGCAACTAGTTAACACTCCTCATTAATTAAACTAAAATGTAACCACAACTATTTTTCTGTCATGGTTATTGTATCTAAAAAATGTGAACGCAGTTACAGTGAATTATAAACACAAGCACACTTGCAAATTAGAGTTGTTTTCTCAACCAAAATAATATTTAAATGTATAATTGTATATTGAAAGAACTGTTAAATCAGCGAAATCTGTAGCAAAATCATACAACAAAATCAGTGAAATCCATAACAAAATCAAACTGTTAAAATTACTAAGAAACAATTATTAGAAAATTACCAGAGACATGAACAAACCTGTTTGGGAGAAACAAGGAATTAACACGTTGAGGAGGGAGTGAAAAACGAATTTCCACGGTGATGGAAGGAGGAAAATGCATGGCGCTGAAGAGTTCGCGCCTGAGAGCGGGAGTGAAGAGTTCGCGAGCGCTTTATCGTGAAGGTGTGTAACAATAAAAAATTTGCCATTGCCTATTTTATTATATTTGGTCTATATCAACCGATCTAAATTCTCTGATATAATAAGGTTTAACTGTGTCTTGTAAAAGTTGAGTGAAAAAGGGCTATATTTATTGAATTAAGGTATTTGATCGAATACTGTATATAAAAGATGTCAAAATCAAAGAGTTAATATCAAGTAAGAGTCAATAAAGTAAAAGATGCTATGAATGTCAATTCTCAATGAAGGTGGCCATTAAGGTTATACTTAAATTAGGTGACTATTTCACCTAATAAATTAATCTTTTATATTAAACTCTTCCCATAGCTGGAAGTCATATTTAAAAACATGTTAATTTGACCGTTAAGATAAATAGAGATGTGATAAGAAGATAATAATGATATAATTGATTATTAAGCTCTTGTCATATAAACTATTTAATGCGCATCAATAAGAAAAACTAGACTATATTATATTATCATGGCATCATGGCATGCGTGAGAAATAATAGAATAATGTTATAGTAATTAATATAAAGTGAAAAAAAAAATCTCAGTTAACAAGATTATGCATAATATATAAAATTGCTTTGTAATATTTATTATTTAAAAAAATTATAATATTTATGAGAATGTATGATTTTTTTTTTCTCAATATAATTATGTAGACCTAAAAAGAAATAAAGTGAGACCTTTTAACAATTAACAAAAACAACGTTAGAAGCCTTCTAGATCCAATCAATATACAAAATTAATTTAAAATGTGGTAGTGGTACATTTTTTCCAGGTTATTTCCCTTCTCCATCTTTAGAATTAGAATTGAAAAACTTCATTTACTAATAAGAACCACTCTCATATTTCATTTGATAGAATTATAGTTGACTATATTTTTCATTCTTTAAGAATTATGTTAGCCAATGACGTAATCAGATATTTGGTTTGCCACTAATTTGATTTGGTAATTTAAATTATTCTTCATAAAGAATACTAGTTAGTAAAATTAATACTATAAATCTCAAAGTAATATTTGATAACATTTACTGTTTTGATAATTGTTCAGATAATAAATTATGGAAAACACTTGAGAATCTTTTTAAAAATTAAACTATATTACTTTGTTATTTAATAACTTTTACACCATTCATCAATCACAATTATTAAATTATATTTAATTTTTACTTTGTTTTTTTTCAAAAAAGTTTAGTATTAATATATCATCGCGATACACCGCACCGCAGTACGCAGCGTAGTGATTAATATATCATCACGTAATCTTTATTGTTTAATTAAAAAATCACGTGAAAAACGTGCTGAAATTAAACACACATTCCGTTCTCATTTATCTCCCCCGCCATTTACCCGTTCATTTTTATCGTGCTTTAGGTGTTGTTTCTTTTGCAACAAAATGCTATTTCGATTTTACATTACACACCCTTCGGTTAATTATTTATATTCCACTACTTATACTAACTATTCCTTTTTGTGTCAAAAACATACACACTATCCCTTTTCTTTTTATATATAGTACTAATGTTCTCTTTTTTAATTTCTTTCTCAAATAACAATTCAATGTCGTTAATTATTGTCTCTCAAAAACTCTACTAGCTAGAAGATCATGACGAAGAAATTAAACTTAGAACTTTGTCTTTTCCCTTCTTCCAATTTCGATCTTCGATGTCCAATGTAAGAATCTTTTCTATCGGTCTCTTTTTTCTCTTGCTAATTATATATTTATTTTTATTTATTTATGTAAAAATAAAACATTTATGTTTGTGAAATGAAGAAAGAAAGGAGAAAGAGAAGGAGAAGATAATGAGAGTCCGGTTAAAGATGAGCAGCAGCACCGAGCGTTGACAATTGTTTATGATGGGAAGGTTTGCGTTTGTGATGCTACAGAATTTCAGGTACACGTATGTTTTTATATATCATTCTTCAACTTAATATCTATCTTCTCAATAACAAAATCAATATTGCACATGTTTAAAAAAAAATTATGTAAAAGAAATTCATGGTACTCTTATTATTAGAAATAATTGTGGTAGATTTAATCAATTCATAATCAGGATATGTTCGCTAAGATTTCATATATATAGTATTTCAAGGATGAATATTGTTCAAAACTTCTTCAAGTCAAATTGTAATCTTTTTTGTAGAGATCTCGCCTTGTAGTTAGTTGAGTTACACGTGATGTATGAAACTATGAATTTACATCCTCTTAATCAAAATGTCTTAAAATATCTCTTCATCATCTTTTTCTCTTTCTTAATTAATTCTATTAAACTGCTAATTCTCTCTTCATTTTTTTAATTTTATCATTCATCTTTTTAAGTCTAACTCTTATTTATTTGTATAATATAAATTTTGGTGTAATATGACCTTTTAGAGAATCAAATATTTTATGATATATTATTCAAACTCTATATTTTACAATATGTTCTTTAAATATGTAAAAAAAATTAAATATATAAGTTGGTATGTATACATTTGAGGTCTTAAATTGGTGGTAAAAGTTTAATCTTCTAACTCCAAGATGTTTAGTTAAATTTTTTAGAAGATTACTGTAAATGATCTTTAATACCACTTTTGATTAATAAGATTTTTCCACCCTTAATTCTTTTAAAACAAAAGTTGCATGAATTATTAAAAATGTTTATTTTTTGTAATAAAAAATTTATTAAAAATTTTAG
>JBBPBT010000036.1:2938413-2964504 GCA_037974875.1 Cicer bijugum
GTTATATTTATTTTCAAAATTTAAATTTATATTCATATTTTTAATTTTAAATAATAATTTGTTATAGTATATAAAATGATAAAAATACATTCATAAAAAATCATACATGATTTTGAAAATTAATTAATAATATTTATTTTTAAATTTAACGTCAAACTCTATTGTTTTTAATTTAGATTTTATTTCATTTCAATTTTATATATTTAAAATTATATTTTACAAAGGTAATAGAATAAATTATTTTTTTATTATATTTTATTGATTTTTAAATTTGTTTAGATTTATGATAAAAAATATTAACTAAAAAGATGAGATAAAATAGTTTGAAAAATAATTTATTAAATCCAAATTGATTAATCAAATATTTGATGAAATAGGATATATTAACTTCTTCTTTTTTTCCACCAATGAAGCCTACACCTACAACTCACTCTCGAAGTCAGGTATAGACGAAATTAATTATGGATAAAAAGTTTGATGTAAGGAAATGCTTAATTACATTTTGTGATTTGGAATGAGCCTATGTATAGGTAGGTCACCTACTCCCTCCCTGGCTATGCAAATGTTTGGTGTATATTTTTTGGGATGTATCGCCTTGAAACATGTATAAATAAATAAATAATTTATATAGATGTTGATGATATAATATAGAGAAAAAAATATTTTAAAAAGTAAAATATTAAATAAATTTATAAAAGTTGAAAGTATATGTATATTATTGTTGTTATTGATACACCACAATTCATCCATAGAGCACATTGAAGTGGTGATACCGAATGGCATAGTCTCGTTGTATTACCACAACACTTTTAACTTGTTCTAGTTCACCTCGAAATTCAACTCATGTGTAAGTTACTTATCTTTAAAAATTCGAGGTATTCTTAACAAGGGTTCTAATAGTGCATATTAAAAAACAAAAATAAAAGTGTTGAGTTGAATATAACTTTTTTAAAATAATTTTTAAACTTTTGAAAGAATTAAATAATACTAGCGTTAAAATAAATATATCTGATTTATTAATATGTACTCTTAAGATATTTGGTAGCCTTTTTTTAACAATTAAAATTATTTTGTAATATTTTATATATTGGCGATCCTTTTAGAGAATATTATGTTAATGTTAAATATAGTTAAATGTAAAAGTTAAGTTAATTTTTATGTGATTAGTTTATTAATCATTCACTAATTATATATATATAGAATATTTGGTGTATTCATTTTATATCTTTTATTATTGGTTAAATTTCTATTTTAGTTTGTTAATTTATTTTTTGGTTTTATTTCAATCTTTTAATTATTTTTCGTTCTGTTTTAATCCTTTAAGTATATTTATGTTAGTCAATTTGAACATTTCTGTTAATTTTTGTAAAAAAAATATTAAGTTTTGTACAAATATCTTTTCACCCATTTTCAAACACAATCTTAAAAATATTTAATCTAAAAATTCAAAAAATTCATCAAATTTATAACTTTTCAAACTCAAAAAACTTAAAATCTTCAAACTATTCTTTTTGCTTAGAATTCCCTTTTGAATTAACAAATAAAATATGAATGCAAGCATAAATACCATTACTCTTAGGACCAAATGTATTCACAATTTCAACAATATAGAAGCGAAGGAAAAACAATCTTGAAAATGTTAACTATTACAGACAGTTTGAGTCAATAATTGTTGAACCTTAAACTCTTGAATAACACAAACATAACAATGATTAAGAATCATTTATACTTGGATCAAAATAAAGATAAGTGACGGCAGTTTAAAAAAATAATAATCATTCCATTTTTTTAAAAAAAATTATTCTTCTTACACTTTAAATTATTAAAAAAATTTAAATTTGTCTGAGTTTGGAGTTTTTTAGGTCTGATTTCAAATAATATGATCATGTTTGTCGTGAATTATTTTAAGGATCGTTTTAGGTTAAAAACTTACATATTAGATCCAAAATCGCGTATTGTTAGAAAATACGATAAACAAAGCTACGAAACTCCAAATTGGACGATTCCAAAATGAAGTGAAAGATGACATTGTGAAACGCAAGTTAGACTATTGAATCACCGAAAAATAAGTTTGTAGAACTCGAGATATGATCGCAAGTTGCCGAACACAAAAATTTGTAGATTTTGTGTATTATAATTTGATGTAAAGAAAACTGAAATTTATAATTTTGCAAAGGAACCAAGAACAAAATGGCGCCACAATCTAGTAATTGATAAGTCAAAAAGAACACCATAAGGATTAACAACCTTAATAAGTTCAAAAGTAAATTCTTTCAAAAACTTTAGAGAGCAAAAACCTCACAAAAATAATGTTAAAAAAATCTCTTTTTTAATGAGATTACAAATGCTTATTTATACTAAGTGTATCTTTAAACCTAAATGGGTCATAAATTACATCATTCTTTACCCATATTAGACTTACATTCTTATTTTTTTTCTAAAATAAATTTAATGTAAGGAAGTAAAGTATCTTCACTTACACATAACATAAACTAAATCTATAATAAAACTATTACAATTTCAAATCAAAGTAAACTAATAACTATTAGAGACCAACTTAAAATAAATAAATTTTATCTTAATTTATTAAAATATGGATGATCTTCGTGCTCTTGAGGTCCTTATTAATAAGGTTCATGAAGTGCATCTTCTTCTCAGGATCCAGGCATCATATATAGGAGAACAAGTGGAGTTGTGTCTGTCATCTCATAACCTGGGAGCAACTCTCGGACTGTCCCACTCTGTCACAATATGGTTGCGAGTTATCTCCTTGAGTGAACGGCAACCGCATAGAGCCATAGTTAGTTCAAACTCGTCACGAAGTATCTGTAGTACTTTCCTCACACCATTTTCACCATCAGCAGCCAATGAGAACACCACTGGTCTTCCAATCTGATATTTGACACAAAAAGGTAGATATATTAACTGAAGAATAAGGGGCTAGTTTGATTGTAATATATCATTTTCCTCTAATGAGACATTTGTTATTGTTAATCGCATTTTCTGATTTGATTATTTATCATTTTCTTAAGCATCTGATCTTTGGGCTAAGTTGGTCTTCAGAGAAGATATATTTGATTCATATGCTTCTTTTGGAACTTTATAATAAATATAAATGTGACATATGTAATATTATCATTTTATATCTTTAACTGAATTTTAATTTGCTTTGGTGGTTGTAAAAATATTAAATACTTACAAATACACCAGAAGCTCCGAGAGCAAGTGCTTTAAAAACATCGGTTCCTCGACGGACTCCACCGTCCAGAAAAACAGGAATTTTTCCTTCTGCAGCTTTCACAACCTGTTCATTGCAAGCAACCAAACCTTAATAAAATCCATGCAATAGTTACAAGTAAAATATGACATTAACAAAATAGCATTTCGCTTCCAAATATTACCAAGAGATTAACAAAGATGGGAAACTAGTAACAACAATATTTCCAATATGTTAATAAATTTTAGAGAGGCATTATTCACTAGGACCCAAAAGTGAAAAGGAAAAAAATACAGTGGTTATGATTCCCTACACAAGGCAATGAAAAAGAATGATGAAAGTTTTAATGTGGTGATTATGAGTAAGAATGACTCAGAAGTCAGAACATTACGGCTTCAAAGTTTTAAAATTTTAATGCATAATATGTGATTAATTAAAACTAAACAAAGAATAGACAAGATTTAACTTCCCACAGTCAAGAAAGATGAACTAGAGACCTAAACTACATTTTAAAGAAGAGATTCATTTCTACTTGAAGTCAAAACAAGGGTATATAACCTGTTGCTATAGAACTTTCACTGTGGCAGGTCCAGGAAAGGATTTCAGTTTATATTCATAAGAAAATATTCTTAAGATGTTTAGGATGTTGTACCTCATCTAAAGCTGTAATAGTTGCAGGGACATAGTCAAGTTGGCGAGCACCGTGATTCGAAACAATTATTCCAGCAGCTCCAGCTTGTATAGCCAACTTAGCTACATTAATAGCATACGTATGAGATTACTTTCAAGATTGATGAAAAACAATCCTAACAAAGATCAAATGGACATGAAGCATTAGAGTGTTCTGCTTGATAGGCTTACTATCTTCAGAAGTGAGTACACCCTTCACTAAAATTGGCAATGAGGTGATTGTTTGGAGCCATTTCACATCCTGTAATATGGTTTACCATGGTATTAGTTCCAAATGCAATGTCGTAGTTAAGAAAATCATATATGTGAAAGATCTAAGTCACCTTCCAATTGAGTGATCGGTCAACTTGGCCAGCAACATAAGAGGCTAGACCAGAGTCATCAGTCTGCAAGGTGATTGATTACACACAGTAAATGACAACAGTAACAACAATAAGAATAACAGTAACAGAAAAGGACATCTGATTTCTGAAATTCATACTAATCACACACCTTATCCAGCTTCCCAAGATCCAATCCTTCAAAGTTTTTCAATACAAGGTGTGGTGGCATTGTAAATCTGTCCAAGAACCAACCAAACAAGCCATTTGTATATATATTAAAATAGAAGATTAATCAATTCTACCATAATGACCAATGTAAGGTTTTGTAGAAAGACTGTTCCTATTGAAATATCCAAATGATTCCCAACCTGTTTTTAATATCAGCTTCCCTGCGACCAAGCATTGGAGTGTCCACAGTAAGGGCAATTGCCTTGAAACCGGCAGATTCAGCTCTTCTCACAAGCTGAGTAACCACATTTCTATCTTTAACCACCTAAGAGAAGAAAAGAACTACAACAGATTAAGTAATAAATACAAGATAGTCGAGAAATTTAGATAATCATATCATTGCTTGTGTATTTGTAGCAAGCAGAATGAAATTATGTTATTAAAGGAAGTATGGAGCAAATTATGATTATATAAGGCTACTTAGTCAAGGAAAAATAAAAGCCTTAGGAAGCCATTATGATTTGGATGTAAAAGTTGCAAGGAAACAAAATGAAAGCAATGAATATTTCTGTGGAAGGAAGTGAGAAGAAACTAAGTATTAACTTGCCAACACATTAGCTAGAAAAAATCCAACAAAAAGATTATTCGAGAAATTGGAAATTCATATATTGCAAATAAAATCCTGTTTTAAAACACATCACACGAAATGTTCTTGTATTCAATAGAGAGACATGTGACAAACACTTCACTGTTAAAGGAATCATGAAATGAAATAAGAAAAAAGGGCAATATACTCACGTAGAGTTGGAAAAAGCGAATGCCAGGTCCTGTTGAAGCAACTTCCTCAACACTGGAAGTAGCCCATGAGGATAGTGTCTGCAGCAAAAAATCAATAAAAAAATCAGCCAGAAACATATAGCCATAAGTAATCCAAGGAGGATTGAGTCAAACCATGATGGTGCCAGCAGCTGATGCTGCTCTAGCAGTAGCATATTCTCCTGTAACAAAATTGCATGACTTGTTGTAATTTTTTCTATATTGTAGTAAAAAATAAACTTCAATAAACACATAAAGAATCAAGGGCTTTGTGAGTACATAAAAACAATAGCAAAATACCTTCAATGTGAGCCATCTTTTGCATGGCCGTAGGAGCAATCATGATAGGCATTGATATGTTGAAGCCTAATACATTTGTTGTCAAGTCTATTTTGCTTACATCCCTTAGAATACGTGGCCTAAACCTGTTTACAGTATATATTGAAAAAATGAATTCAACAGAATATGAAAATCAAATAAAAAACAAGTTTGAAAGTTGATTACAAAATCCTTGAGAATGCATTTCGATTCTCTTTCAAAGTCCATTGATCCTCTGCCCCTGATGCATAGTAATCATAAATCATCTTTGGCAATTTTTCTTTGGCAATTGCTTCAAACTCAGTAACATTTGTTATCAAATCCATCTTGTTCCTAAGGTGAGAAAAGCACAATGTTTAATTAACATGAATTCATTTTGACACCAATTTCAATGATTCTTTCTATGCAGCCAGCATATATAAAAATAATTATAACTTAAATGGCTTGGAAATTGTACATAAAAAATCCCTAAATTTGAATTGAGAGAATTCCAGCCTTCACAAGAGATGTTCAATTATTAATCATCAGAGTGACAGAGTAGTATTTAATTTATGAATAAGAAACAACGTGGAATTATGGAATTAAGTAAAGTAAAAAAAATGAAAAGGAAGAGATCGCATACCTTTGGTTTGGTTTGGTAGAGTGAGGATTGAGGATTAAGGAGGAAGAGAAAAACAAGTAAATGACTTTGAGAGTGTGCAAGTGTAAAGAGAATAGAAGAAAGGAGTAGTTAAATATAGTGAGTATATAATATAGTGACAAAATGATGAGTTATTTGGCAGCGCATCAAACATCAAATCCATATGGAATATAAAATTAAATACAGTGAAGCCGTGAAGCTTGATTTTTAAAATGGAAAATGGGACTCTTGTAATAGTATCAAAATGTTACACGGAATTGCAATGCCAAACACATCATTATGCTCATGCAAATCACCCAATTAGGACTCCTTCAATAAAAGTTGCTTCATATATTTCATATCAAATTTTTATTAAATACATTCATTTTTTTAAGTCAAAGTTATTTGTTTATTCCTCTATTGATATAATCTATTAAATATAAATATGAATAATTTTTTAAACATTAATATATTTAATTTAAAATTAAAATCAAATATATTTATTTTTTAAATATTTATCATTTATATTTTATTCTACATGAAATATCTATTAATAAAATATATAAATGGTACCACAATTTTATTTTATCTTTTGACGAAGCAAGTGGCACCACAATATACGTACTAATTTTAATAATTAAACCAATTACATTCAGTATTATAGCTGTAAATAAATATATTATGTTAGTATACATATATTATAACATTAGTTTATATATTAATATATTTCCTATATTTTGTATGTATAAAAATAGGGGGAAACATTTTCTAAATAAAGTCATTTTAAAGTGGAATCTTCATATCCATCCAACTTATTTCCATCTTCTCAAAATTCATATTCTAATTTAAACAATTCAATAATTGCATATGTTTGTAATGTCTTTAAATCAAAAAATAAAATCAGACTAATTCTATGAAAATAAAATAAAATTTAAACGCAAAAAAATATCTAAAGACAAGAACAAAAAATGTAAAAAGTCTACATATTCTATTCCAAATTTATATATTTAAAAAAATTCTATAAATATACTACTACATTTATCAAAAATATATATAAAAAAAATCTCTTATAGAAAACATTAAGGTTTTAAATTTTTTGAATTATTTAAGATTGAAAATATTCATTAATAATTTTTAAATAAAGAAGATAAAAAAAAATACATAATGTAATGAAGACATAATAATCGACATATTCTATTCTAAAATTTAATTTTTTTTTATTCTAAAATATACTACTTTATATGTTAAATATCATAAAAATATCTAATAAAAAATAGGTAGCTAAAAGTATATGACAAATATCTACTGTAATATATAATATGTACACTTAATAATGGGTAAATTTTCTTTCAAATTTTGAAGAATTAATGTTCACTAGGACTGAACATTGGTGGGACAAGGGTGGACACTGGCCCAATCCCGATCAATCTTTACATTGATTTAAACGAGTTTTTTTTGTTGAGTTGTTTATTTTCTTTAATTTTATGTTCATTTTATTTTCAAATTCATATTTTTAAAAAGAAGAAAAAATATATTAGACTTTTCAATATTTTTTGTAGACTTTTCAAATTCATATCAACATATCCCGAGTTTGATGGGATCAACTAGTTTTACTTACCCCTAACAAATATGCTATTACATCAGCGTTTCTCTCAGCAGTACGAAATCATGCAACTTTATTATAGTCAGAATTAAATTCATATTGGAAATGTTTGTCAGACATCAACCCCATATGTTATACGTTTTCAAGTTTTATATTGTTTTTTCTCTATGATTTGATCGGTTCGAACCAACACCTCAATTGTTGTACCATATAAGTTTCTTGATTACTAACCCTTCCTCGACCTCAAACTCCATCAGTATTTGTATATCTCATAACTTAGGAGCTATTCTTGGACGGTCCCACTCTGTCACAACATGGTCACGAGTTATGTCCTTAAGTGAAGAGCAACCACAGAGTGCCATGGTCATTTCAAGCTCACCATGAAGCATCTCAAGTACTTTTCTCACACCAGCTTCACCATCAGCTGCCAATGAAAACACCACAGGCCTTCCAATCTGATACATACACCAATTAATTAATGAAAAATATTTAAAATTTTAACTATATGATGGTAATGAAATGTTCATAATAATAAACTTACAAATACACCAGATGCTCCAAGAGCCAATGCTTTGAAAACATCTGTCCCTCGGCGGACTCCACCATCCATAAAAATAGGAACCCTTCCTTCTGCAGCTTGCACAACCTATTCAATGTAATCAAATCAAATCATAAATTATTCTATTGGCTCAACAAATGGAAACGAAAAATTCAATTATTAATAGTAAGAAAACAAGGCAATGAAAAACATATCTTGGAATGATTCAAAGCATAGCAGCTTGAAGTTTTAATGCAACATACAAAATTAACTAAAAATAGCATTAGAGACCTAAGTCAAACCTCTTCCAAAGCCATAATAGTTGCAGGGACATAGTCAAGTTGGCGCGCACCGTGATTGGAAACTATGATTCCAGCTGCTCCAGCTTGTATAGCTAACCTTGCTACATTATTAGCATAGGATTGTGGAATTAAATTCAAGATTGATAAAAGCATTTCTAACAAATATCAAATGGATAACGAAGCATAGCATCAGAATAGAATAATCACTAAATTGATCTATGATATTGCAACCCAATTGACCAATTTAGTAATCTATTCTATCAGAATATATCTGTTTGATAAGCTTACTATCTTCAGCAGTAAGTACGCCCTTCATATGATTGGAAGTGAGGTTAATGTTTGAAGCCATGTTACATCCTGTTACAAGGTTTGCCATAATATATATTATGACTTCTACATTCATTGTCACAGATTAGGAAATCAAATATGTGAAATATCTATGTATCATTATAATTTATATCACCTTCCAGGTAAGTGATTGATCATATAAGCCATTAACAACAGATGTGTGAGCAGAGTCATTAGTCTGCAAAGTTATTTCCAATTTCACAACATTAAGATGACAATAACAGAAAAAACCATATGAATTAAAAATTTCATACTAATCACACACCTTATCCAACTTTTCAAGATCCATGCCTTCAAAATTCTTCCATCTCACATATGATGGCAATGTAGATCTGTACAAAATTCCATCAAACAAAGAAGAAAATAAATTTTTAAAATAGAAGAAAATATATGTTCAATGATTGTCAACCTGTTTTTTATGCTTGCCTCCCTACGACCGATAACCGGAGAGTCTGCAGTAAGGACAATCGCCTTGAAACCAGCATTTTCAGCTCTTCTTACAAGCTGAGTAACCATACTTCTGTCTTTAAACACCTGAGAGAAGAAAATAACAACAAATTAGGCTATCATAACACTAATAATTGAAAATTTACATAAAAGTCAGAAGTTACTTAGTGGAAGACAAATTAAATATTTTGTCAAAACTATTGTAGTTATACAAATCATATTTAGATTCTCTGCAATCACTCAATTGCTTATCTGAATCGTCGGATCAAAAATCAGATTGCTCAGGTTTTAAATTTGTATTTTGAACTCAATTTATCAAAGTCATGAGTTGTCTGATTTTGATGTGAAAGTTCAAATTGCGTATTTGTGTTATATCATCAATCATGTGTGATTCATTGACAACAGGAAATCTGGATCCATGACAAACACGTGACTAAATACAAGCAGTGAATTTCATGTGGCAGTATGCAGTGAAATAAGAAATGATAGCAATATACTCACATAGAGTTGGAGGAAACGAATGCCAGGTCCTGTTGAAGAAACCTCTTCAACACTAGAACTAGCCCATGAGGATAGTGTCTGAAACAAAACTATGAAAATGAATCTCCCAAGTAGTAAATAAATATAACAATAACAAAAGCTTTTTCACACTAAGATTCATGGTAAACTATGTCTATTGACAAACCATTTAAATCTAAATTCCTTTTAATGATTTCAATTTTACATATAATTTTCATCCACTACACTATCATGTCTAAAGACCCTTCTTTTGTGTCTCATTCACTACTTTCAATATCCTTGCTGATTCTGTAATGCAAATAGGTACAATAAAAGGATGCAGATAAGTAGGTGTATACTTTATACCATTTTCATATTAGAGTAAAATAAGGAAGCAATATACTTCTTGCTTTGGAATTAAACTAGAGTATAGTGGAAAGCAAACCATGATAGTGCCAGCTACTGATGCTGCTCTAGCAGTAGCATATTCTCCTGCACAAAAATTGAATGATTTGTTTTAATTTAGAAATATTTCGATATTGTAGTAAAAAAATAAACTCCAATATCAAACACAGAAAACCTTGAGGGTGAGCCATTTTTTGCAGGGCCGTAGGAGCAATCATGATAGGCATTGATATGTTGAAGCCCAATACATTTGTTGTCAAGTCTATTTTGCTTACATCCATAAGAATACGTGGCTTAAACCTGTTTATAGAATATATTGAAAAAAGGGGATTCAACAGAACATGAAAATGAAATGAAACAAGTTTCAAAGTCGATTACAGAATTCTTGAGAATGCATTTCGCTTCTCTCTCAAAGTCCATTGATCCTCTGCCCCTGATGCATAGTAATCATAAATCATCTTGGACAACTTTTCCTTTGCAATTGCTTCATACTCGCTGACATTCGTTATATTCATCTTCTTAATAGTTACTTTTTACTTACTATTATGTTGACAGGATCTTCTGAAAATGAGTTCATAGTACAGTTATTCACTACCATTAATTCAAAATAACATGAGGCAAAACCAGGTAAGAAGAAGAATGGAAAAAAACAGAAAAGTAAGATGAAGAGGAGAACCTGTGGAAGTTAGGAGCAAGATATGATGAAAAAAGTCAACGAAATCTCCCTATCAAGATTCAAATATAAATTATAAATTAAGAAAGCGAAGGTAACAGTGACTTACCATCACATCAAACACATAGTGGTCCATGAGGATCGTTTTTTATGTTTTTCATTGGATACAAGTTCCCACGTGTGTTGTCAACAATTTTGTTTAGTTTGTTCCGTACAAATTAACCGGTATACTTTTCTCTTATATCTCCTATTTTATTTAAAGTTATTTATTATATTTTATATTAAAATTTATATATATATATATCTTTAAAACTTTAAGAGGTTGTAAGTCCAAAATGGCATCATTTTTTTCTTCTCTTATAAGAGTTTGCATTTTTTTTATAATAAAATTTAATAAATACAAAATAATTAAAAAAATCAAATTATATTAATAATATCAAACAAAATATATTTAATTTTTTTAGTTTATTAATATAATTTGTTTTTTTAATTTACTAAATTATTATTTGTTATAAAAAAAATTAAATGGTAACATATCGTCCAAGATGCCCTCATATAAGAAGTGAAAAAAACTCTTAATCGTATTCTATTCTAGTTTGAAATGAATTCTATAACAATGTACAAAATAGTTGCAGGGACATAGTCTAATTGGCGAGCAGCGTGATTGGAAATTATGATTCCAGAATCTCCAGCTTGTATAGCTAACAGGAAGCAATGCTCACTGAGTTCTGTGACTTTGTTGCCAAAAAATGCGCAAAGCTACATACCATTGGTTCTTGCTTGTTCATGATGATGGTCAGACATTTGTTTTCCTAGTATTTTGTGTCTGTTTTGCTCTGTGTTCTGTCTCAAGTGTCTGTGCTGTATATTATAAAACTCTATGCAATGGACAGTTTCTTACTATTTTAACATATGTTACTTACTGTTTGACTAACTGTATTATACACATAAATAATACAATTTCGTGCATGTTTAGTATTACGGGAGATTTTGAATGACCATAGTTTTGCTAAAGTCAATTCATTGCGATATCAAACTTCTACCTCTTGCTTTTTTTCTATTAACATGGTGACACATTATAATAATTAGATAGGATGTTTTTGTAACAACAATTAGTTAGGAGTTAGGATTTTTTAAAAAGCAAAAAAAAGAATAATCATGAAAACATTGCCGATACTCATTGAAAGGCACCTTAAACATCTAATTTGTTTGCATCGTTTTCAATGGTAATTGGTATATTGTTCATATGCAACCAGAGTAATTTTATTCATAGGGTTTTTTTCTTTCTTTTTCAAAACCCAATTTTAAAAATAACTTACCTTATTCATAATCACACATGCCTTCACATGGAAATGGAAAAGTGTACACACATAATACATTAATTGCTTCAGAGTTTTGGTTATTATATATTCTTCGACGAATATCGATGACACTCTTTAGATTGGTTTTTTTTTTAATTGTTGAGACAATAATTTAATTGAAATTAATTTAATTAAAATAAGAAAAAATAATTGTGTCTCTTAAAACCTAACTTATTCAACTAACATTATTCAGATCACTCTTTTAACGTATAAATGAAGAGAGTTGTTAACTTATATTTACGAAGAGTTTTAGCGATTTACAATAAAATTTAAGTGATTTTTAAATATAGTTCTATAGTAGACTACTATTCACGGTGATTCACCTTATAATTTACTCCATAGTATATAGATTGTGATAAAAATCACTTATAAGTAAATTGCATTAGGTCAAGGAAATTGAGAAAGTGTTTGAGGAAACATATTAATGGAGGCTGGAGCACTATTAGCCTTTTCTTTTTATAGCAATAAACATCTTGTGTCAACAATTGAAAAGTAAATTTGAGGAAACTGCACATAAATTATATAAGTTGAGCCTATTATAAGTTGAGAGGTCAATTAAGCCCCAAAATTCAAAGCCCCTTAAAAATCTTTTATTGAGTCCATAATATTAGACCTTATTAAAATAATTTTTTAATATTCCGATCTATTATTTATGTTGAGGCAAAATATCAAATTAATATTTTGAAAATAATCAAACAAAGTTAATTAATTTCTAATTATGATTCTAAAATGAGTTGCTTTTTAATTTGTATATTGAGTGTGCTATTCGAAGAAAGGTAATCATATACAATAACACAAAATCGTTTTGATGTACACAAGATCATCATGGCGTATACAATATCATTCTAGTTCATAAGAACAACAGTTTTGACAAACCAAGATCATTCTAATTTTTTACATCATTAGTATAGTGAAACTAAGATCATTCTAGTTTGCAAAAGTATCAATCTTTTTATACAAGATCATTTTAGACAATTTGTTTTAAAGATAAAAATAAAATGAATCAATTTCATTTCGTAAGTGAATCAAATATCAAGACATCCCATAACCATGATTAAGCACGAAAGTTTAAAAGAAGCAAAACAACATCAAGAACCATAACAAAATCAATCTCCAGATTGATGGTATATGAAACAAGTATAGCTAGGACCACGAGTATAAAGAAGACATTGATGTTGCACTTCCATAGAAAGACAATTTGCGTACAAAGCAAAAACACTCACACCAAACAAATGTCAAATGATCTCAGTCACAGTACTCATTCAAAATAAAAACGAATAATGTTCTAGTTATAAAGCAGGGACGTTCTTGATAAAATAGAACACGTATCTATTAAGATATCAATCGGAACAACTAGATTATTAATGACTACATGAGTTGTCATCAACCTTTATCATGCCTATAAAAGGAACCTCAAAGTTAATATAACAACAAGTGTTTCAAGTGCAAATCAATTAATCACTTGAACAATCATACTTGAGAAGTCAAAGGTCTTCAATCAAACAAAAGTTCTAGTTCTCTTTCATTAGATCCAATAACCTTTTTTTTACTGAATTTTCTGTTGAAAATCAATTTTAAACAAGTGTTGAGTAGATTCTGATCCATCAACCTTCTCTCAATATTTCATTTGAAACTCAAGACTATATTCTTATAGATAGTTTGAGTGGTTTGTAAATTTTGTGTGATTAAAAGGTGACGTGTAAAAAATTCTTTCTAGAATGAAAGATAATTGTAAGAAATTCTTTCAAAGTTGAAAGGTGAACATTGTAATCGATCTATAGTGATCAAGAAAGTTTGTGTGAAAGCAAGAACATTATTGTTAAAGCACATTAGTGGAAAAGATCACAAATTATGAGGAATTGACGTTGTCCACTTTTGGTGAACCAGAATACATCATTGTGTGATTCTCTTCTATTTTTCACTCACAAGCATTGATCTTGTATAAATAATATTATTCACTGTGATTGAAATTGTTACTTCAATTTCGTTATTTTTTGTAGACTTAAGTGAAGGGCTCATGAGTTCAATGTTTTTGTTATTCTATAATTTTTTTTTTGAAAACTTTTCAATTTTTATTTTTCTCAAAAAATATTAAAAAAAAGTTTGTGAGAAAAATCAAAAAATTATTTTTCTCGAAAAAAATTTCAAAAAACATTATAAATTACTTTTTAGCGAAAAAGTATTTATTTTTCGGGAAAAAATATCGTTAATTTATTTTGAGAAAAAATCAAAAAATAAATTTAAAAAAGTGGGTTCATAGACCCCACAAAATTTTAGGGGCTTTTTAACTTCGAGGTCTTTATTAATTATGAAATTTTGTATCTGTCAAATATATAGATTAAGACCGATAATTAATGGATTTGTGAAATTGATGGCTCTAATTATAAGATTTTATAATATAAGATATTGTGGAGTTCTTGAATAAATTGAATATTAAGAAATATTCAAATTCCACGTTGCATGGAGATAAAATTTGAAATGAATTTTTGAAGAGACATTTAGCCTCATAATCAGTTTTCTAAAAATAGTTATACCTTCAATAAAAACTTAACATTAAAAACTTCTTATAGATTAATGTTTATTTCATAACTGTTCCAAACACTGACATAAATAATTATCTCATAACATAAATTCAATTATACCCTAAATTATACACATATAAAAGCATTAAAAAGAATCTAGGACCACATTTATGGTCAGGTAATTGGTACCACACGCACGAAGATGTGGGAGTATGATTTGCCTCACTACCCAAGAATCCAAACCCCCAAAAAGGTATAAAGAAAACACATTATTGTGTTGTATCTGTTGATGTCATAAACCATGATGAACAAATCCATGAAAACATACTGAAATAAAATACAAAATGGACAGCTAGCGATGGTGTACCTCAGCAAGTTTTCTCCATATATGATGTCTTTTCCATTTTGTGTAGATAAAAATTGATTTTCAATCGTTAAAAGTTACTTGAATGTAAAATAATTTTTGTATAATTAAATTTGAGATTAAAAATTAATTGAAATGACAAGTTTTAAATTATATTTTCAAATTAAAATTAATTTTAAATATAAAATTAATTATATTCAAAGACATTTAAACATTTTAAATTCAATTATATATATACATGTCTGATTCCACTTTTAAATGAGATAAATTTATAAAATCACTTTTAAATAAATATATAAAATTAATTTTAGTATGTTTAGGTGCTATCTAGTAGAATTGATTTTATCTTTGTAAATAATTTTAAACTTAAAAACTAAGATTTATAGTGTAATTTTTACAATAAAATTTATTCTTCAACTTAATTTTATCCAAACATATTTTACATTACATTTGGTCGCCATAGAACCACTAAAAAAATTGTGAAAATTTATGTCATACAAAAGTTAAATCAAACATAAAGATAGCTAGTCCACGCCCCACATGTACACAACACACTCCCCCAATGCTTTAGTTTCTAAGCTACTTTTCAATCACTCACTCTTCCAAATCTGATGGCTTCTTCAATAACAAAAGGGTCAGCTTCAAGTTTCAGCTTCTCAGAACACTGGCTTTTGATGGTAGCCACTGCTCTCATTTGTGGAATTGTTGGCTACATAATCTATGATGCAATAATGGCTACTGCATCAGAGTTGTTGCAACGCTTGTTGGTAATTTCTCCATTGCTCTTAATCATCATTGTTCACTGGCTCTCCACTGGTAGCCAGTTAAACTTTCCAATGCCAGGATCTGAACCAAGTGATATCCATAGAGCTGGTGGTTCCCCTTGGGGTGTTGCCTTTGTCCTTATGTTGCTTTTCTTTCTTATTTCCTACCAACCTTCCCTGCATGACCTTATTTCTTAGCTTGTCTCTTATTATACTGACATTTCAGATTAAAGACGTATATAACATTGAACATGTGTTATGTGTTGGGTGTATGACACCCACAAGTAGTAACAATTATTTCTATATTTAAATGTTATTGTCAGACGTTATTACTGATGTGTATTGTGTGCTATATTTGTGTTTGTGCTTAATATATATATATATATATATATATATATATATATATATATATATATATATAATTAAGCGGAGAAGATGAATTGCATGTCACTAGAGATGAGATGTAGGGGTTTTACTTGTTGGAGTTCTATTATTATTAACTTCTTGTATTTCATAATGAAGCTGTTTCTAACAAACTTCAAATGGTGTACATGCATGTATATCCTCTGTTGTATATATGAAATGAGATCATAGTTAGATTTGGTTGTGAACTTGCAATGTGCATGTCTGAATTTTTTAGGAAATTAAATTTCAATGGCATGGTCTTAAACATAAAAATTGATCAGAAATTAGATTATCAAGTACATATATGTTTTTATGGACTTCATCTGTTCCTATAAAATTATGATATTATAACATTTAAATATCATATTTCTCAAAAGCAATTCCCTCTCTTGGTAAAAAAGATTTGAATCCTAATCATGATTTACATGGACATTTTTCTTTTTCCTGTAGGCTTATATGAATATAAAGCCTTCCCTAGCTTTAATTAATTTTTTTGTTCTGTTTTGCTCAGAAGTTGCTAATAAAATGTTTTTATGAAATTGATGCACATACAATTTACAAACAATAAAACTGATATGTTTTCTGCTTCAAGTTTTCTGGTTCTCCTTTCACACTGACCACTAGTGTCACTGTCATACGGGTCTTTTGTTGAAAGAAGTAATCAAATTAAGGGAAATGTTACCTAAGTCGCTTGTTAATATATTAAAAATAAAAAATTTAATTTTAGAAGTTGTGCATTTAATTTCTTGAAGTTTTAAATTTTGATATTTTTCACACAATATTTGTCTCTTTCTTTTTTTTTTTTTTTAATTTATTAACAAGTGCCTTAAATTGAGAAATATGTGAAATGCAATTTTGTTTAAGGCTCAAATTGAGAGTTTAGTGGGGAGGAATTTGGGGGTGGAGAGTAAAGGAAAAAATAGAGATATGGCTGATATTGGCTCTATTGAAATGAAATGAGTTTTCCTATACAAAAAATAAAAAAATGTTATCATCAGCTTAAAACCGTGGAACTAATTATTTATTATTTGTCAATAAAATTCTCAATCATCCAAAACATCAAATATATAATTTTCTTTTAATATTTTATGGGTTAAATATTAAGAATAGGAATTAATTAAGGAAATATGATAACCTTTTATTTTGAAGATATTTGTTAACAAGAGAATATAGTTTCAAAGGTGATGAACACAAACAATTCTATTCCCTTCCTGATAAGCTGGCTATCATTGATTTCACAGGTTTACAGTCTCCAGCATCAAATTCTGGACAAACACAATACATGCAAACCTTTTTTTTTTCTTCTTCCTAGCTCTATTTGTTTGTTATTGCCAGCATTTTCTGTATTGTTTTGTCACAGCCAGCAAACGAAGGAACTTGACTTTGCCTTTGTCCATAAAATAAATTATTTTTCTCTCACATGAAATGCAGCCATCAGTTGAAAAACATTGAAAATACTATAAATGATCAGTAAGTTGATTAACTTTTCTAGTCTTATTTCCATAAGATATTACAATTTTCAACGCCTCAAAACTAAGAAACCACAGCTCCAAATAATATCATTACATATTTTACATGTACAATTCGTGACCATTACCCATTTGATTGGTAAAAGATGTCTGCTAAGTAGACCTTACGAATAACATGATCAAATTAAATGTCAATGGCGAACTGGTCCATCAAGATCTTCAAACACAACATTGGATCCTCTCCGTTTCTCTTTTACTCCATTTCTTCTATTACTAGAGTTTTGAAAATATAACTACTACCTTGTGACATTGGGCAAGTCCAAATATAACTTATCCACTCAAAATCACCGCTAAACTTTAGTACCGGAGACTGGAGAGAAGAAATGGAGAAAATCCATTTCCCTCAAACACAATACATTTCAAATGAACTTTGACAGTAAACCTTTATCAATGGTGACGTTTTGTTTTTGAGGCAAATGTTTCAGCAACCAGAAGAGGGAAAGCTATTGTTGCATCACAATGCACCTGGTTTAGCGGAAAAAAAGTTATTTAGTTTGAAGGGATATAGTAAGGCAAAAGTTTAGAGTATTCTGACAAATGACGGGAAAACAAGTAGTGAAACTATAAAGGATGCACCTTAACAGTTTTAGCAGATCCTCGTATTTTCCCCCATGAAACAGCCTCATCCGGACGAGCTCCAGAATCGCTTCCATCAAATTCTTGAGCAGTGTTAATAAAAACCGCATAGTCTGCCCCATTGCGCATCATATTGGCATTGCAAATGTGATGTTTTGGAAGACCACCTCCTAAAATAATTATGCCTGTCTTCCTAGGATTTGCATGTACGGCTTCACCATTCACAGCCCTTATATCTGTTGCATTGCCAATCATTTTCGTTATGATTTCTGTCGTTTCAAAACATTCAGTAAAGAGTAAAAAATAAAGAGTACCTTGCACTATGTCCACAATCAGACCAGGGTTGTGGAAGGAATGGAAGTACAGCATGTCACCCAATGAGCCATCAGTTAATCCAGGACAAAAAACTGGAATATTATTCTGTAAAACATCAAAAAAAAATCAATAATATTATATTATGTGCAACTTTCTGACACTTATTAAGTAAATAAGAAAACAAAAATAACCATGTTGAATCCTGTATGTAACACAATGCAGGATATGTAGGAATTCAACAGTATAAGGATGGAAAAAGAAACAAGTGTAAAGATTTGAATCAGAAATGAAGTAAAGAATAACATGTTTTGAGAAATCTAATATTGATCTCATTCTTGCCTTGTATGCCCAGTAAAGGTAGGAGCTTTCGTCGTTAATTTCTTTTCCCAATCGAGCTATTAACTTGGACGGTGTCCACAAAACATTCTGCAATAAAAAGAAGATGAAGTGACAGGGAAAAAAGTTTCAGGTAAAAACTGAAAAAGAAACTCTTCTGTACTTCATAACAGGTTGTTTCTCCAGCAGAGAAAATGTATTCTACAAAATTTAGCATGACCAATAAATGTGACTTCAGGCATTGACAAAAACTGACCATTTAAATTTTGTAACGCAGGAGAAGTATAAAATAAAATACCTCATTATTTTGTTCCCTCAACATTTGATCAAAAATAGGAATAATCCAGTCTTCGAATTTGCAATAATTGTCATTAGGGACCAATAAATTACCAATTCGATTCAATCCTTTTGAGCGAAGATGAGCTCCAGGCAAAGAGAAATCTCCTTTATATGTAGGTGCAAGGCACTTTATAAGATCTTCTTCGATACCACCTGTAGTTGTAACAATCACATCAACCTGTAAACAGATGCAACAAAATTAATAACACAACTACCATGACATTCTCAATATTAAAAAAACACCAGCTTTAGCAACTTTTCAATTCAATAAGTATAGGCTATATCATAGATTCACAAAAGCCACCAGCAACATCATATAATATCTAGTAAAAGGAAATTGCAATACGCAATCTCACAGTACAATTCTTTCAAGCTAACTGCTTAGCTAACTGCAAACCAACACATATATATGTTATAAGGGTATTCATACACTTCTCAAATCTCAATACTTTGACCAAAATTTATATAAGAAAAGATTAATAAGTTATGTACACAGTAAAAATATTTACATAAAATCTACAAATGACAGTTCCCAAGTTTCCATGTACATAATTAACTAAAAGCAAATAAATCAAAATAACACTTGAATCGGAGTCGGAGAACCATGTCATCAATCTTGCTAAGGAGATTTAATATTAATGATTTCTTCTACGTCTACATGACAAAACATTTAACTTAGTTATCTGAGGAAAACATATCATCCGATCTCAATTGTACGTGAACAATTATTATTGGGAATTTAAGTTTGTTTCCTTTCATTAAATTTAGGTAGACTAGAGCACATAGTCAGTCGTTCAAGAGGCGGCACCCTTAGAGGCATTCTTTTCCTTTTTCTTGTTTTGATGTTCAAAATAGAAACATACCTTCATACATACATATACAAGCTCATAGTCATGCTTAATCTTGTTTAACATATTTCTACACACACATAAAAACCAGATTAAAATTAAACTAGAAAATTGAATAAACCAATCACACATCATGGGAATCCATCACCATCCAAATCAGTGGGAACGAAGCAACTGAATTTGTTTAGTAAATCTTACTTTTCCCTAAGTGACAAGCAACATATTACAAATTCAAGGAAATTGGCTTAGCAACAGTGTCTCATCACTTGATGATAAAGCACAGTGAAGAACTAGCTGAAATTAGACAAGCAATGCAAATCAGTGAGCCAACTGAGCTACTCCAGCCGTTACAGACAGCATGAGGTTCTTTGCTGCGCAATGACTTTCATTTTGCGGACCAATTCAGAAATTTCAACTCTTTGCACACTAAGGCAACCATTAATCACTATAGAAATTAACCCCCTGACTAAATAAAGCATAAATTCACGATTCTAAATCAAAGTTTGAATGTGTAAGTTGAACACTAATAGCAATCAAATTTTTCCATATTCAAGGAAAACCACACTGCATCCAAAAGTTCAAATATTAAGGTATTAGGGTATCAAGTAGGCTAAAATTCATTACTTTCACTCAAATCTGAACTGTAAAATTAACCAATCGTCAAAATTGTCTGCGTTCAAAATGTACATTATCCTAAAAACCAAAACCTATCGTTATACCCAAAACAAAATCCACTTCCTGAAACCTTCAATGCTAAGAACTCTTTATAAGTCTTTGTTTTTACAAAACAATCTTCTTCCTAAATTCTTTACAGTAATCCTAACATATACATATATATTCAAGTTAGAAAACATAGAAATAAGTTAAACTTTATGCTGACACTATGGCCATTTAGATTAGCTTGTAGTTTATCACAAATTCTTAATTAGAATGAGTTTGAGTTAATTGCAAATTCTTTACTTACAACAACCACAACAACAACAACAAAAATATTTATCAGCTGGTAAGTTTTTATAGAGAAGTTAAATAAGAAAATATCTGAAACAACACTTATGTGCTTTATCTTTCATCCTTAACTGAATAGCTAAGAAAATGTAGAATGAATCAATAAAGCAAGTAGGTGTGATTACACACTCACCATGTGATGCTGACAAAGGTAGCGAACAACATCTCTAACACCAGATGAAATGAGATTAGAAGTGAAACCCAAAAACACTTTACACTTAACAGATTTTCTGTAATCCAAATCTCTCTCTTCGTCAGCACAATCCTCAGTCACAGGTTCATCAGCCAGCCTCCAATCAAGCTTCAACCCCATGTTCCAAAAAGATTAAAAAAAAAAAAAAGCAAAAAGCAAAAAGTGAGAAAAGTGAAAAAGAAAGAGATGGAGTGTATTAGAAAAGAACCATTTGATTAACGACGTTAATGGCATCAGCAAGGTTTGAAGCTTGAAATCCAGTAGTGAGCATGGAATTGAGAAGTTGTTGATAATTGACGCCGTTGTTGAAATCGTAACCTTTAATTTGGAGACACTTTCCATCGAGGCTTTCTGATTCTTTGAAGACTGTGGAGTGAACTGATGCCATAACTATGTCATCTTGCTTTGACTCACTCATTATCGTTGACTTTATTTCGTCGCTACAATTTCAATACACAAACACTACCTCGATACTTTATCTTTTTCCTTCGCTTCCAATTGCTATTTTATCTTACGGCGCCAGCGTTTGAGGTTGTTCACTGTTTTCAGAATGTTCTCTCTCTCTCTCTCTCTCTCTCTCTCTCTCTCTCTCTGAGTCGCACGCTATCTAAAGGAACCAGATTAATCCCTAACAACCAATACCACACTTTGTTTTTATTATTTTTAAGGTATGGATGGACCCCGCTAAACCATAAGATGGGTCTAGCTCACTAAACACAAAAAATATTATTTTATTATTCATTCTCTTTAAAAATAATTAGCACGGAATCACCGATTTAATAAATTGCAAAGCAATATAATTATTATTATTATTTTTTAATGAATTAACTAATTAACCATAAATAGTTTATTTATGTTTAATTATTTTTATAAAATAAAATTTAAAAATTATAGAATTTCGTTATCAACAATCTGATCTCGTCTTTAATAAACTTATAATTAATTATATTTGTGACGGATTATAATTTAAAATTTTTTTCAATCAAATATTATGAGTAGGTAAAGGATATATCATTTATACATTCCTAACTTTTGGTGACATCTGTTTTTGAAAAGTCTTTCTTTGCCCTTTAACTCAAACGAAGATGGGTGTTTTTTTAAGGATCTAATTGGAATAAATAAAATAAGAAAGAGAGAAATTGCAAAGTGATGTTGAACTTCTTTTGTTTGGTTGAAGAGAGATGGGAAAGAAAGAGCACATAATATGTAGGATCCATGATATTTCAACTTATTCGTTGGGATAAAACGAAAATCAAAGAAAGGTGCTCATTTTTTCTTTTCCCTATTTGCCAATATCAGCTAATGTTAGTGGCTGCATAAAAAAATTAGTCTGACACGTTTATGGAGTTTGTATAATTTAGTCATTTAGTTTTATATTAACTCTCTTGTTGTAAATCACGTGTCTGACATAATTTAATTAGTGTGTGATACGTGTAAACTTTAAATATTTTTTATTTATTATTATTTAAATTTTTTATTTTTAAAAACTATTATAATTTTAAACAAAATTAGTATAAAATTGATAGAAATAATAAACATATATGATTAACTTCAAACTTTTAAAATGTAAGGAACCAATTTGAAATTTAAAATACATGTAAGCGGTCAACTTAACAATTATGCTAAAATAAAATAATAAGCATTTGGAGAAAAAAAATACTTAATTACACTTTTGATTTATTATATTTCTCAATTGAGTGTATTGGATCCTCTAATGTAATTTACTTCTTTCTTCATGTTTTGGAGTCTCTCGGTTAATTTTCTTTTTCAATTTTGTTGATGAAGTGGCTTGATAAGGTAAACTTTCAAATAACTTGGTATGACACCCCACCAAGTAATCTCAATCTACAACTTGCGTCCCAAAATTACTAAGGCTCCGATTATTATTTTTTAGTTAGAAATGGAACGGCATTGTTTCCTTCGCATATCTTTTTTCTTTCATTCACGTTCTTTTTTTGTCTTTTTTTCTAAAAAAAAATAACTATACGTTAATATTATGTTAATTTATTTATTTTGATGAATTTAAATAAAGTAGTTTTAGTTTTTTTTTATTCAATAAAAATATAATATTTTAAAATAATTTATTATTTAATAATTTTTTTTATTATTAACTCAATTTTTTTATATTCAAATATGGTCTTCAAAAACATTAAATGACCTTACATGACATGGTGAAAATTATTTTCTTTTAAATAACTTTTTACAAATTATTATTATTATTATTATTTTAATTAAATAAAATTATATTATGTTTACTTAATTAAAAAAAAACTAAAATTAGAATTCCTAATTTTAGCATTGGTCCATTTTCTCTATGTTTTGAAATTTATACAATTCTTCAACTACTTTTGCTGACACACAATTGTTATTCACTAAACTTTCATTTTTAACTTCATTCGAGCATAAAAGACAACTTCAAATTTTCATAAAAGAGATTCAAGAAAAACGCGCAAAGATTATGACACAAGTACTTATAAATTGATACAAATCACAACAATTCGATAATGAAATATTAACAGTTTAGTTCATGTTTGAACTATTTTGACTTCAATAACAAGGAAGGAATAATGGGAGAAGGAAGAGGAGGAAAATATTAGGAGGGAGACAGTTACTGAGAAGAAGTTGAGGAAAAGAAGAATAAATAATAGAGAAGAAATAAAGAGAACAAAAACAATTGAATAAATTTAGCTTTATTTTTGCTAAAGTCATTTAATTTTTTTTTAAAATTTTTTTTATTTGATCATTTAAGTTTCTTTCCTTTAGACCATCAGATTTTAAAACATATTAAATTATAAGATTCTTTAATTTTGTTTTTTTTTTCTTCTAAATTATTGTCATTCAATATTGAGATGTAATCGAAACATCGCAACAAGTTGAGTGTACAAACTACTTTGTAGGTGAATGGAGTAAAACACATTGATTATATAGATAAATCTTTTTATTACATTATTTTTAAGACTAAATATATATTTAAAATGTTATAGAAAAAATCAAAAAATAGATATCATTTATAATATTCGATTAATATTTTTTGAATGATTAGTACGAATGATATATTGTTGCAACATTTGTTAGAATTTTAAATTATCATAAACTTTCAATCGAATTAATTATTATTGAAATTGAGATAAATTATTAACAACAGAATCATAATATAATAAAAAGACCACATTAGAATAAAATAAACTAAAATGAAAATGAGTTAAGTTTAAAGGATTATAAATTTATTTTTACCATTATAACTTTAAGAGCATTCAAATTTATTGTTGTTGTATTTCAACTTGATATAAATATGTGTTTCATATTACTATTCAGACTTTAAAGAACAAGGAAGGAAGAATGGGAGAAGGAGGAGGAGGAAAATATTAGGATGGAGAGAATTACTCAGAAGAAGTTGAGGAAAAGAATGATAAATAATAGAGAAGAAAAAAATTGAATAAATTTAGTTTTATTTTCGTTTAAGTGATTTAAGTTTTTTTAATTTTTTTTTATTTGATCATTTAAGTTACGTTCTTTTAGACAATTAGATTTTAAAATATATTAAATTATACGACTCTTTAATTTTGTTTTTTTTTCTTCTTAATTATTGTCATTCAATATTCAGATGTAATCGAAATATCGCAACAAGATAAGTGTTCAGACTATTTTGTAGGTGAATGGAGTAAAACACATTGGCTATATAGATAAATCTTTTTATTACATTATTTTTAAGACTAAATATATATTTAAATTGTTATAGAAAAAATTAAAAAATATATATCATTTATAATATTCGATTAATATTTTTTGAATGATTAGTATGAATGATATATTGTTGCAACATTTGTTAGAATTTCAAATAATCGTAAATTTACAATTAGAATTAATTATTATTGAAATTGAAATAAATTATTAAAAATACAATTATAATATAATTAAAAAACCAAATTAGAATGAAATAAACTAAAATGAAAATGAGTTAAATTTAAAGGATTATAAATTTATTTTTACCATTATAACTTTAAGAACATTCAAATTTAGTGTTGTTGTATTTCAATTTGATATAAATATGTGCTTCATATTAAATTGCTTTATATTTTTATTTTTGTTTTGTTTTTAGAGTTAAGTAAATATAATTTTATATTGGTAGAGTGATAAATTGGGTGTGGGGGGTGGGAGGAGGGGGGCAATCATGATAAATGCAAGAGGTCAAGATCACGATGTAGTTTTTTATTTATTTTTATTTAAATTAGTCTTGGCAATATATAGAAAATTTGGTTTTAGTCCCTCAAATACTATGATTTAAATATTAAAATTAAATATTTTATATATACTAGAGATCCACTGCAATAAAATTTAATTATGTCTAATACAAAATAATATATATTTTTTTTCTGTTATGGCCAATATTAAAAAAATTGCACAAATTAAAAAAAATAATTATAAAATCAATAAATATATTTAAACTTATATTATATTACGTTGCTCACACGCTTAAAAGTTGAACGAGATATTTAAAAAATTATACAATAATTAAATAAGATTTTTTAAAAAAAAAACCAAATAATTAAAGAGAAAAAATACCACATA
>JBBPBT010000036.1:2964514-2974953 GCA_037974875.1 Cicer bijugum
TTCATTTCAAATAATTTATATGTTTTATAATATATTATATATGTTTTATAATATATGATAATTTGTTTTTAAGTGTAAATTTATTATTGAATTGAATAAATGTTTCTTGAATTATATTATAATGGAAGAATTAGATTTCTTTAAAATGTTTGTCAAATAATTAAATAAAATTTTTTAATCACTCATAGTCGTATACATATGATGTCAAATATTTATTTAATTATTAATTTTATTTACTTTTTATTATTTAAAGTGAATAAATCTATAATGTATAAGATACATATTGAAGTTTGTTAGAAAATATCATAAGACTAATTGTCACTATAATTTTTGTTGTATTTTTGAAAATGATTAGAGTTACCACATATAAAATAAATATTTAAAAAAAACATTTAAAATGATCGGAACTTAATTATTTTAAAATTGTGTAAAACGTTTATTTTTTAAATAATTGAAAAGAAAAAGAAACGCAAAAAGGATACAAACTGTTAACAGAGAAGCCAATTAGGGTTCTTTCCGGAAATTCTGTATTGCGGTCACTCTCTATAGGATTAGGGTTTTAAGTGGGCTATTGTTCTCTCTCATCATCAGGTACATTCACAATCACGTGTATTAACTCTCAACTTCACTTGTAGCGTTTCCTATTTATGTTTTCCTTGGACTGAAATTGCAGCTTCAATGGACAAAGTTACCAGTCTGTTGATTAATCTTGCTGCTGCATTTGATGATCAATCTTTCTGTATGAAACTGTTTCCTTTAGCACCAAATTTGTGTTGCAAGAATTATTCATTTGTGCTTTTAAGTCACACAGGGTGATTAAAGACCTTCTTGAACTTGAAAACAGTTTAAACGCTTATCCATATGAGTAGAGATGTATGTGTGTTTGAGTATTCTTAATTTTTAATTTTTTTTTGCTTTCAGGACTTGTGTGATATTTTGTAACTTTGTAAAATGGGTGAGACTGGAAAACGATATCATTCACAGAGAGACTATGACGGGGACAGAAAAAATCAAAAGAGACGAATGAACGACAAAAATGATAAGAGCAACGATGAATTGATTGTTTATAGGATACTATGTCCTGTTGAAGTTATTGGGAGCGTTATTGGGAAGAATGGGAAAGTGATAAATTCAATAAGACATGAGACTAGGGCAAAAGTCAAGGTTGTGGATCCATTTCCCGGTGCTAAGGATCGGGTTATAACAATATACTGCTATGTTAAGGAGAAGGAAGATATTGAGATTGATAACGAGTTTGATAATAGGAAACCTTTATGTGCCGCCCAAGATGCTCTTCTCAAGGTTCATGTAGCTATATTGAATTCCATTGAAGCTCTTGGAGATTCTGATAAGAAACGAAAGGATAGAGATGAATGCCAAATTCTTGTTCCCTCAAGCCAGTCTGCAAATATAATTGGGAAGTCTGGGGCTACCATTAAAAAGCTGAGAAGTAAGACAAGAGCAAATGTCAAGGTTACTGCCAAGGATGCCAACGACCCAACACACTCATGTGCTATGGAGTTTGATAATTTTGTCTCGGTTAGTATATTGTATGTTGTTAAATGTTTAATGTTGAATGATTTATTTCATGGGCTCATTCGATATGACCTCTCTGATTAGAGCACAGACATGTAGCATTTAACCACCTACAGACACATACCAATACTATTTTATGATAGGGAATTAGGGATAATGTTGAAGTAAATTCAATGGTATAAAAGGCTATAAATTTTGTCATGCTAGTTCTAAACAATAAACATTTAACAATGTCAACTTTGTCACGTATTATTGTGCTGACTCTATTATATATATGTATGCATTTTATTTTTTCACAATAGTGTATGATTTCTCACCTATAATTTTTATTTGTGAACTTTGAAGTATGCCAGATACTATGGATGTGGGATAATCATTTCACATTTGATGGCTACTTCAACATGAAAAATTCTACATTTATCATACTTCTAGTTTCTTAGAAAATTCTACATTTTCTATATCTTTTTCCCAGTCATAGTTTTACTCTTTTTTTGGCATTTTCGAACAAGTTCTTGTGCATTTAACTTTTATCTTACTATAGTCTTGCTTTATTTTTCACTAGATCACTGGTGAATCAGAAGCAGTTAAAAGAGCATTATTAGCAGTTTCTTCTATTATGTACAAGTTTGGCCCCAAGGAGGACATCTCTCTCGAAACAACTGTACTGGAAGGCCCACCCAGTATTGTCATTCCCTCCGAACTTCCAATTTTCCCTCCCGGTGGACTGTATCCAGCTTCAGATCCTATAATCCCGTCCAGACATGTTCCTCAAATTTTAGGTGCAACAAATGCTCAAGATCTGCAAGGATATGCTGATGCAGGAAATACATGGCCACTGTACACATCCGCCCTTCCAGTAATGTCTGGTATTGATGCTTCTCTGTCTGAGGAGTTAACTATTAGAATGTTATGCCCCTCTGACAGAATCGGGCGGGTGATAGGGAAGGGAGGGAGTACAATTAAAAGTATAAGGCAGGAAAGTGGTGCTCGTATTGAGGTTGATGATTCCAAGGCTAATCGGAACGAGTGTTTGATCATTATAACTGCAACAGAGGTGTGCTATCTTCCATTTTTATTTATATGATACTCTTTAAAGGGTTTGTAATATACATATACTATAGTGTGTTTGGTTAGCTTATTTGCTTGTGAAAGTTAATAACAAATAGGCACTAACTGGTGAGTGCTTTGTGCTAAAAAACATTTTTTGAGTGAAAAATGTCCCAACTAAATATGGGAACTCTTTTAGAAGGAGAGTTTAGGCGCATTGGTTGAAGTTGTTGCTGTGTGACTGCACGGCATAGGTTTAAGTTGTCGAATCAACCTTTCGCAAATGAATTGTAAGGCTGTCTAAAATAGATTCGTAAGGGTTAAACCCTTTCCTATTCTCTGCTATAACTGGAGCTTTAAATAATCAGGTTTCTCATTTTAATTGGGAAAACACTAATATTTACTATTTATCAAGGTTTTATTTTGTTGTGGTCACTTTTTTGATAGTATTTATTGGAATTACAATATTACATGCTAGAAAAATAAAGTGGAAAGTAAGTTAAAACTTGATTATTGAACCGAGGAATCAATTCTTTTTTTGGGAATGGGAGTGATGATTTGTTGTTAAGCTTCTTGTATATTTGTTTGCATTTTTAAAGTTCAAATTGTTTGAGCTCTTGTTTCTTCTTTGACTTTACTATAATCTATTTTTTAACTATTTTATTTTTACTTTTTCTATAAACTATTTTACAGTCTAAATCATGATAAATAAATTTCGTTTTCTTCCAACTTTTTTATATCAAGTTTATCTTAAATGTATCTTGATCAGGTTGCTACTAACTAGTTTATCTTAAATGTATCTTGATCAGGTTGCTACTAACTAGTTTAGTGAACTCTAAATATATTTTCACGGACAAACTCTTGTATTTTACTGAGTGATAAATTTTTGGCGAATCTCCATTAATTAAAATAAGTTAGATCAAAAGTTGGTAATATGTTGATCGTTACTAGTCAATAACTTTATGCTAGGAGGCAATTACCAGTGGTGCCATCCATTGTAACTACAAGTGGATCCTTTCATTATTTGTTGGTCGTTACTAGTCAATAACTTTATGCTAGGAGGCAATTACCAGTGGTGCCATCCATTGTAACTACAAAGGTTAGTATTCATTTAGGAAGCCAACACTGAAAGGATCCACTTGTTAACTGCATTGAAGGACCAAAAAGACGATGGAAACAAAGGGCCCTTTTGAGAAAATATTGTCAGAACAAGATTTTTACTCTTGTTGGCCCTGGGGTGATGGGGAGGGGAGTTTCATGAAGTTACTCAGTCAAAGCTAAAATATGTTGATTCTTTGTCTTTCTTTGCCAACATGGGTAGTCCAGTTGGTAAGAAGTTGACTCGTACCCCACAAGGGTGTGGGTACTCCTGCTGCCAATGTGAGGACCTTGTTGTTGGTGAGTAATATGTTGACCTGATGAGCTCCCAGGATTCAACCCATCTAAATTTTATTTATCAATAAATGAATGTTGATTTCACTGTGTTGGCATTTTGTTAATGGTCATCGAGCACTCTGTAATGTGCTTGAAGTGGTTTTGATTTTCTCCCCTTAGTCTTAGGCCTATATTGTTATTTTATAACCGGGGCAGGTGTACTAGACTACTACTAAGTAATGTTAGAACTGTAACAATATTGTTTAAAACAAAACTTTCTTCAAATCATTGATTTTCATAATTAGTTGTATGCTCAATTTACTAGTTTGTGGCTTGTGCTGGTCCCACATTCTCCATGAGCTGGTTGATGATCGGTTTCCTGATATATATTCATTATTTAGTCTTATTTTACCATCTAGTAGAAAAAGTTAACGTGCTTTATGCATTTTGTAGTCGCCTAGTGATCTGAAGTCCATGGCTGTTGAAGCTGTTCTGCTGATACAAGGGAAGATAAGTGACGAAGATGATACCTCAGTGTCAATTCGGCTTCTAGTTCAATCCAAAGTGATAGGTTGTATTATTGGTAAAAGTGGTTCAATCATAAATGAAATTCGGAAGAGAACTGGGGCAGATATTCGAATCTCAAGAAATGATATGCCAACACGTGCAGATATCAATGATGAACTTGTTGAGGTTTGAATGATAAGCCTAAAAATGCATCATCATCTTTTTTGTTTCATTAGCGTATTTATTCAGAAATGCTATTTGGTATGAAAGCTCTTGTACAAAGTTGTTGTGAATGTCTGATATCCAATCACGGTTGGAGGAAAAAAGCAATGTTATTAAGCAAATGAGTAACTAATAAACCACAAGTCGTTTCATAAAAACCCATACCATTTAACACTTTTGATATTTATTTTATTCAACGTTCTTTTGTAGGTGGGTGGTGCTGTTGATTGTGTAAGAGATGCACTAATCCAGATTATCCTAAGACTCAGAGATGATGTATTGAGAGAAAGGGACATTGGTCATAATCCTTCTACAGGTGGTGAATCTTTCTACCCAAGTGGTGCTGGTCTTTCATTCCCATCTATGCTGCCTTCAGTTCCTTCTGTTGCTGCTCCACTGGTTTATGATCAGAGGGCTGAAGGTGCAACGGGCCTAGGCATGCTTTCTTCAAGTAGCCTTTATGGATATGGATCTTTGCCGGTCTCTCTCTCTCTCTCTCTCTCTCTCTCTCTCTCTCTCTTTTGATGTGCCATATGGTCGTTTTGTAACCAGTCCTTATGATACTTTTCTTGCAGGCATATCATGATTTGTTTTTTGATCTTATAAATTATTAATATATATTGGCTTTCTGTCTTGAAGTTTTAGTCTTATTCAATATATTCTTTATTATAGCATATACAGAGAAGGATAGTATTTTTCCCTATTTCATGTTAAATTTCTGTCAATGTTATTACTGGTGGATGGCAGTTTATGGTGGCAAGCCAAATATCTGCCACAACTGGACGGCTGATGGCTTTGCAGCCTCTGGTAGACATATGCCGGTTATTATGTAAACATTACATTCAAAAAGTATACCATAAAACGATACTGTATAAAAAAATCAAAACTAGAAACATGTAGAATTCACTAAAAGCTATGATTCATAGGTCCGCGTATGAAAATGCTTATAAACTGCATTCAATCTTTATTTTCTAACCTGTTTTGTTACATATCTGTATTCCTGTTTCAAACTGTATCTATGTTACTAATTTCTTCTTTTGTTTGATTCTATGTTAATAGATGGGGGAAAGTGGCTATGGATCTTTATCTTCATATGCTACCAATCTTTATGGAGGGTTAGTATATAAATTTTTATAAAAAAAGTATATTAAAACACTTCACAACTGATTTAGTGTGTCTGGATTGAAGTGCACATAATTAATTTTGGATGAACATGACTTTGGCAAAATTTGGTTTGCAAAGAAGTGACTTTTATCTGAATACCTTTATCTTATAAGGGATAATTTTGGTTATAGACACTTTCAATCCCACATAAGCAACCCTCTCACTTCCACACAAACTATGGCTTGAGAATATAATTCCATGAGACACTTGCCAGCTGGCATTTTGTCAAACATGTTGAATTATGGACGAAACCTGGTTTGTAATTTGAATCCTGTAAACATGGGTTTGGGCCTTACCAAACATGCTCTGAATCCTTACATTTGCATTCCTTGACTTAATATTGAAAGGGCCAATGTTAAATTATTAGCTGAGCTTGTATTTTTGTTGTACCTTTGTTATGCACAGTTTGCCTCCCCAATCAACTCTGGAAATGTTGATTCCTGCTAATGCTGTTGGTAAAGTGTTGGGTAAAGGAGGGGCTAATATAGCCAATATCAGGAAGGTTGGTTCACACAATCTTCATTTATCAATTGTTTAATTATTGAAAGAATAATTTATTTCTTTTAATTCGTTTATACTTATTATGTAATACCAATTTATTTATTCTCCCATGCCCTAACACATGTATGCAAATTTTGCTTCATTTAATGTCTGCTTAATGGCTTCTTGCTTAACACCAGATTTCAGGAGCAACAGTTGAGGTTCCTGACACCAAATATGCCCGCGGTGATCGTATTGCCCTAATATCTGGCACGCATGAACAGAAACGTGCAGCTGAAAACTTGATCCAGGCATTTATTATGTCCACCTGAATTCTTGATCCAGGCATTTATTATGCCCACCTGAATTGTAGAAGTTCTTTCTGGAGTGGTTTTGAAGGTGAAAAGTTTAATTCTTGAAGCATGTCCTTATTCCTCTCTCTATTTCCATTGAGTTAGTCAGTTGGTCTTGGGGAGACTATTATCTAGGGTTCTTCAACTTGGATCCTGCTTCTTCCATATCAGTGGCTAACATGATTGTGCTTGATAATCCACTTCTGGTTTTGTATGTAGGAATAATAGTTCCATTCCTTTTTAGTTTCTTTATCTACTCTCATCTGTGTTTTATCTTAGAAATCTTGGATCTCTCTGTCCTTTCATAATGTTTGTCTTTGACTACTGTGGAGTCATCTCTATCTCCATGAATTATTTTCAGAGGAACCATGAAGCGGTTTTTATTTTGTTTCTGGTGGCTCACCCTCTTATACTCCTTCCTTGCTGAAAATATCTGCCATAATAATGCAAACGAGATGCAAAGTCTCTACTTATCTCCATTGTCTAGTATCCTTGGTTATGCAAAGTAATTTGGGCAAAGTCTCAGAGTACTCTGGATCATTATCTTCCCTCTTATTCTATTTCTATATCTTGCAATCCTGTCATGCATGATTGTATTTGCAACTAGATATAACCATTGTCTTGTTACCTCACCAACCGTGATTCATTATATACGTTGAAAAATGCTATTAGTCAGGTCTTAGTTTGTCAAATAAAAGAAAATCATTTATACTGAGAAAATAAAAACAGGGAGGTAGGAGGATACTTTGTCCTCTTCCAATCTGGTTTATGAGAAAACATAAAAGGATACAAAAAGCTTCATGAATTGGTGTTGTCATTGATCATAGACTATTAGATGGATGAGTGATATCATCCTCTTACCTATGACTTAGCCAACAATCACCCTTGAACACGAGAGACTTGCAATTTTTTCTGCCATATAGCACTTCTCATACTTTTATCTGAAAACCGTCTGGATTTTATCTGTAACTTGTGTACATGTTTTCACTTATCTGTCTTGTGATGGATATCAATCGCTTGGCACTCAAAGAAATACTTGGTTCCTGCTACAATTTTTTAGGGGCAAGACCACAAGGTATCCACTCTGAGTGTGAGATTGTGTCTGGTTGGCCTTGGCCACAAGGTATTTTTACAGTGGCTTTTGACTTTTGAGCCCTTGCAATAGGGATAGTCCCCCCACATGGAGCTCAGTTTGTCAGCTGAATCAGACCCCATAGTTGCTGACTTTCTCATTAGTGTAGCAACCTCTTCCAATATAATTCAAAATGTTTTCATTAGATTCCGTAAATTCTATAAAGGATTAAAATTCATTTAATGATCTCTATCTCTGCTGCCTGCAATTACGTATTGTCTATTTGTCCTGTTTATAACATATTAATATCTCAACTAAATTTGGATTATAGTTATCGGCATTTGGTGACCTGGAGAATATCCTGCTCTATTTTCAGCAATTTTACCCAAGAGTAAAATCTTTTCGCATTAGCCTGGGTTTATTCAGATATTGCTTTCTGTATAATATCACCACTATTTTTAGGATGCATCAGATAGTCTTATTTCAGCATCATTTCCCTCACATTTATACCGTTATATTCTAGTGAAACATTGCCTCATCCAGATTTTTTTTGAGGCATCAATATAACTCGTTGATTTGTTTCAATGTCAATGCACTCAAAGCTCCCATTCTCTTTTAAAATGTGATGGAGTTCATATTCTGTAACGCTCAAACTGCTTTAAGGATTTTGTCCCCACAAATCAACATGAGTCTTTCAAGCATATTTTGTCCCCACTCTCATGCTTTCTGGAAAACTTCCCAGAAGTCACCCAACCAAGGAATGCTTGAAGTCAAGCACACTTAATTGTGGAGCTCTTATGTAATGGGCCAACAAAAAGAAGATGCATTTTGTTGGTATAGGTAGTATATATTAATCATTATAAGTCTTCCTGATCCCTCTCATTCCGACATGATTTGGTTCATTCTTGTTTCCCTTTGCTTAGAAACGTCCCAAGAGCCGCTCATTGTATGTGCCTTGGGCACCGGCGATCACTCTATGCCTCATTGGCCTTAAGCAGATATTCATCTTTCATACTTTTTATAATCTTTTTTTTTTTTTGTGTTCAAGGATATGCCACCACTATGGTTGTTGTTTAGTGTTCTCTCTTTGGTTTAGGTCACTATATTCTCGATCAATATAATCTCCTACTCTTACTGTCCATTATTTTCTCTCGAGCTTTCTGCTATCATTCTAATTAGTAAGGATGATTTTGTGGATATAGTTAATAGATTGTTTTCGTGCTGTCAAATATTGTCTTGGAATCCGCCATTATTTGTGAGAGTAGAAGCATGCTGAAAGCTAATGTTAGAAATGTACTTGTTAGTTCTTAATATTGTATGTAATCACACTTGTATCTTGCACATTAAGTAGTGTAAGCAGTAGACATTGTACATACAGCACATTAAGTAGTGTAAGCAGTAGACATTGTACATACAGCTTCATGACTGTCATGTCATGTCATTAATACGTGTATTCATATAATAAATATACATTAAACCATACTTGCATAATTGGTTCCATCCTTTCTTATTAGTGGTCGCGGTGTGCATCAATCCTTTGGGTTTTACATTTCCTTTTGGCCAAATGCTTAGTGTTGATTTAAGGCGAGTCCTTTAAATTCCATGGTACCAAGATAATTGTTTTATAGTTATCAATTTTTTAATGTAGTTCACAATATTGAAATTTTAATCAACCAAAGAAGGAAGTTCTTTGTACCGTATATTTATCTTGAACATTCCAGACATCAAGAAATGAAAATCAAACACATTCAATTGGATTAATGTTGTGAAGTGTAGTGTATGATTATGTTCTGGTCGCCACTCATGGGTTGGTGGTATATTTAAAATCAAAACTGGATTGAGCATTGAAATGTTACACCACCAGTCCGAGGCAATTTAGAGGTTGAAATGTTATTTAATGAAAAAAGTGGAAAACCAACGCTGATGGCAACTCACTCGAGCTTATCGTTATCAATTATTACGTACACGCAAGTTAACGCGGATGGACTCAACTTTATCTTATCAATAATCGAGGATAAAACAACAGTTCTTTTGCAATAAAAAAATGCCAAAGGGATCTAATTCTAATAAAATAATAATAAATTCTAAGAATTTAATTTGTACCTAATACTATAAAATATTTTATAGAGGTGTTCAATAATACATCAACATTCAAATATTGAAGCAAATATTTTAGAAAATAACATTATATAACACAACACGATCTATGTAGTGAAAAATGATTAACAGTCTGGAAGTAAAATATTTTTTAAATATTAATAAATTTAATGATGATACATTGGGGATTAAATTAACTATTTACTTTGATTAAATATATTTACAAAACATTTAACTTATTTTTATAAATCATGATAGAATAAATAAAAAAAGTTAATTACAAATGACGTAAATATCATGAAGAGTGTATATATGTGTCAATTATGCATATATATACCCAGAAAACTGTTAAATAGAAAACTTAAAAATCGTCATAAATATTACTTGTCGAACCTCCGGCGAGTAACATACTTGCTTAATTATTTTACAAATATTAAAAAAAATAATGTTAATTAAAATATAATTATAATTTTAACAAATTAACTTTATAAAATTTAGATGTATTTAATATTATAATTATCGTAAATCTAAAATGCAACAAATTATTTTAGAAGTAATATATATAACATTAAAGATTTATTTATATA
>JBBPBT010000036.1:3029827-3045838 GCA_037974875.1 Cicer bijugum
TTCATGTATATTTATATTTAAAAATATAATATTTAAGTAGTATTATGAATAAAAAATTTCACGATTAAAAAGGTAAAATCATTGATATATTACTAAAACATTTTTCATCTAAGAAAATAATAAATATAAAATTTAAATAAAATTTAATAAAAATATTATTGTTAATATTAAAAGCCTTTTTTTTAATTAGAATATTATTTTAGAGTATCTTTTAAATCTTAATAAGTGTTAGATCAAAGTTCAACATATATTGTAATACCATAAGTTAATTGTCTAGAATATAACTTGAGTATTTAACATAATTTGACAAAAGAGATAATTAATACAATCTTGACACAAAGTCATGAAAAATAGACATACTAATCCTTCTAAGAAAAACATAGAAATATGGAGTACATAATACATTCATGGTTCAAAATAATTCCCCATAAATTTTAAGTCGACTATAGAGTAAACTGATACACTTCATATCTCCAACATGTGATCTAAGTCCTTTTACCTGTAACACATTTGAATAAAGTTGGATAGGATTACATCTCAGTGGGTCTCAAAAATTGAAATTAAATCAATTAACATCCTAATTCAAGACTATATTTATTTTCCGAGTTTCTCTTCAAATGTAAAGTTTTAAATCTTTTTGAATATTCAAGTCCTTAGACGTGAGTAATCTAACAACTTAAACTCTACCTAACAAGGATGTCATTAAGGACTACATTAGTTTTACTAATGCCCTCTCTTGTTAGTAACTTGATTTTGGTAATATTGGACATAATTACGCTCGCTTACCCCTCGCTTCCGTCGTATATAGACGGAGAATTCATCTAGCTAGGATGAAACCTATACTTCTCACTTTAATCACATATATAAGTATTATATATAAAAATCCACACACATACACACACAAATATAACATCATCTAATAATACATATATTAAAAACTATCATACACTCACCTTGCAAATTATTATGATAACATAAGCTATTAATTCAATTATATCATACAAATGACACAATGTAAAATAAAACTCCAGAGAATATGTTTAAGGTGGATTTTTCCCAAAACAGTCCCAAATTTATGTTATAACAACTCAAAACTGAGTTTAACTTCAGAGTCAACTGACAAAAACTTACAAATATCAGAATTGACTGAATGGGTACTCTTTGGAAAGCTTATGATGTCTACTTTATAGATAAAATTTTATTTAGTCTCAATTCATGCAGTTTATTAAAATACAACACAATGACATAAAACAAAACAGAAACAACAACTCTGGTCCAGCTTGTAACCCATTTTTCAACATCAATACTCAATCAATAATCACGAATTTTGTACTCAATTTGAAGGTAATTGAGTTTAGTTTCCAGAAAACTAAAAATCATTTAAAACGGATATCTATAGAAAAAGTTATGACTAAAACATCACACATATATCATGTAAAATTCAAGTTAATAACATTCCTTCTATCACACTAATTTCCTAATAATTCTTTGCAAGAATAATGCTAGAAATCATGAGTAAATCAGTAATAAACACGTCAAACCAGCAGCAAAATTTCAATTTACTCAATTCTACAATAATCTATTTCAAAATTCCTAAATCCAACCAAGAATGAATTAAAAACCATTTTCTTCATTTCAAACTCTTAAACCCCAAATCTCTAACCTTTGGAACACAATATTTCTTACATGCATGAATGAAAGATAGAAAAAGGGAAATCCACCTCTTAATTTCCAAAAGAATGGAGAAAATTATGGCACCCTCAACTCTTTTTAGATTGACTTCTAACAAAAATTTACACTTTTTCTTTCTCTTTTCTTGGGTTGTCAATGTTTTTGGTTGTTTTCTCTCTTCTTCTCTTTTCTCCTTCTCTTCTTCTTTCTCTCACTCTTTCCTCTTCTCTCCCTTTCTCTATTTTCCGTTCTCTCCTCTCCTTCCTCTTTCTTTTTTTTTCTTTTTTTTTTAATTTATTATTTAACTTTTATTTTACTACTTCCCCTTTATATTATTATTATTATTATTATTATTATTATTATTATAAACTAACATATAAAACAAAAAGAAATTACTACAAATTATTAATACTAAAGAAGGATGTTACATATATCATACAACATAGTAGCATTTTATTAAAAGTTTTTATGAAATATAGAATTTTACAACAAAATATATTTCAGTATTAAGAGAAATTGCTATGTTTCATTATTAAGGAGGAATCCATATATTTTGGTGTATATGTTAGAAGGAGAGAAAGTGTTAGTAGCAATGTTCAACTCTAGATTTTTTGCATATATTATGTGCTACAATTATATAATAACTTATTTGTAACAAATGTTTAGTATTTTTTATTTTTTAGTGTTTGTTTAACTTTACAATTGAATTTTTAAAATAACAATAATTTATTGTGATTTTGATATTTTCTAACGCGAGATCAAACAAACATTTAGACAACTTGTTAAAAATTTAATTAATTTATTGTGATTTTGATATTTTCTAACGCGAGATCAAACAAACATTTAGACAGCTTGTTAAAAAGTTAATTGAATTGTATTATAGACACATGATAATTAATTACCATAATTTTTTCACATATATTTTACATTGATATTTAATAAAATTAAAAACTATTTTTCATTTGGCATGTATTTAGATGTGTTCTATGTATACACTTTTCATTAAAACGAAAAGCTCAATAAACGTCTAATATAAACCATCTATTTATACTAAAACCAAATAAAATAATTCATCTATTTCGGGTCCCTTTATGAAAGGAAGCCCATTGTATGTTCAATAGTTAATCTACTAAACTCTCTCTGTCTCTCTGTCTCTCTACCCTTTCCAAACCTCACAAAAGTTATTGAACAATAAAAAATATAAGCTTAAACATCATCTTAATTAAAAAATATAAGCTTAAACATCATCTTAAAAAACAAATGCACACCCATTTTCTTCTTCCCTTCTCCACTTCATGCCAAACTAAAAAATTTCACACATTCACAATAAGCCAAACATGTCCTCAATTCCATACAACATTACTTCAACGTGACATGACTTATCTTAAGAAAACATGAAAATAGAAATAGAAGAGTTTGAGACAATAAATTCACGACAAGGTTCATTAAAAATTTCAAGAATTTCTTCAATAGAAAGAAGTGATTCATAAATCAATGATAATTTAAAGTACACAAGCTTAAAAGACATTATGTGCAATACACCAACAAGGTGTTCAATGTTATTATTATATGGAGGAAATGTTTTTGACTAAAATATTGCTATTAGAAACGAGTTGGTTAAACGTGCAACTTCAGTTTATTTACAATCTGCAGCACTTTTGGGAAAGGGTAAAGACTAAGGCTACTTCATGGTGGATGCTTTTTGGTGGGAACACAATAAAGGCTTGTGTTTGGCCTGTTTTCGGGTATCTTAATCACATGGTCACGTTTCGGTCATTGCAATGAAATTAAATGCTCTTTTTGGTCTTATATTTTTTTTATAATTGAAACTTAATAAGTTAAATTATGTTAATTTTCAGGATAAAATCTGAAAAGTTTTGGTGTTATATAACTTCATGGGCTTGTCTCTTTGAAGTTTTGATGGCATTGTTTAATTTTTTTTTTTTAAGGTGATGGCATTGTGTATTAATTTGTGTATATATGTAAATAATTATAATTGATGATATTTTTTAGTGAATAGTGTAATGATAGTTAAGTGCGAATCAATGAAAACTATAATTGTTAGCGGTAATTATTTTGTATATTTTCTTATTATTTTTATTTCAATTATTTTAAAATGTTACATTCCTTTTTTTTGTATTTTTTTTTAAAAGCGTGACATGACCTTTTTCATATAGTGACCTTTTTTGTATTTTTTTCCAAAGCGTGACATAACCTTTTTCATATAAATATTGTCTTAGAAATAGTGTATTTAATCTTTTAAAAGTTTAAAAATTGTCTTAAAAGTAATGTATTCAACTAAAAATAAAAAATTTGATTAGTTGACAACAGTGTACTTCGGAAAAGGTTTGCAAATGCAATTAAACAGTGCTCTATATCTTCGCAAAATGTGTAGTTTGAATGATTTATTTTAAGGTTATCTGCCAAGAGGTTAAATTTACACAAAAGGATCACTATAGAAAATTTCTGCACACACTACACAGACCTCAAATTGGTAGGGGGTCCCCCAACAGAAGGATTGAAACTTATGCACCTACATGCAAAGCTTTATCCAAACCCTTTAGCCAGTAATGCTATGCAACTTTAGCAAAAAGTAGGAATATAAGCAGAACCTGATTATATGTCCAGTTGTACTATACTACCTATTGACAGCAAAAAGTAAAGTTTTGCATCCTCCCGGGTTTGTGCTGCAACAAAGGCAAGTGGAATTACAAAATGGAGCGATGCCTTCTCATGCACAGCCACCCAAAAAGAAAACCACATGTATAAGCGTAGGCTATCCATCTGGTAATCATCTGTGGCCTTGAAAAGACAAGGAGATAAGGCAAGCAGAACCATTATAAAGGTCATACATAGATGGAGTGATCTGCATAGTAGTAGTTTATTAAACAATTAATATTTTGATGAAATTTTTGAATGACTAAAGGAAGTGGTAAAACTAAACATAGACATTATTACATAAACCAGTTATCAAGCTCAGTTGTGGATGTCAATTGAATAGCAGCATCTTGGAAGTTGCAATAGCTGGCCAAAAATGAGGAAAATGTAAAAGCTAATAATATACATTCTACTACTATTAATATTTCATAATTATACCTTCTTAATGTAAGTCTGGTGCTCATTTTGAGCTACAAGCTTCTGCCTGTCGTGTCATGTGAACATTTATATTTATAGTGTCTCACAATTATTTTGAAGACAATGTGAGGGTAATACATTAAATTAAAAGGAAAAAAATACATTAATTTTGAGTAGATGTGCTAGAAGCGTTTGGACAATGTTTCTTAGTATGACCAGATATCCGGCATAATTTGCACTTTCTTTGGACACTATCTCTAGTGTCAATTTTTGTTCTAATGCGTGTGGTTTTTGGGCGACCTTTCTTGACTCTCCACATTAGTGGATTGTGACACACCTTAACACATTCATATTGTTGGGTTTTGGGCTCCCTTCCTATGTGGAGAAAGGCCCAATGTGTACAAGTCCATGTGTCTCACTTAACCAAGTGGAGAGAGGTCAGATTAGTGGGTGTGAGAGAGCTGAATTCAGAGAGTGAGGCAAAGAGAAAAGTGAGAGAGGAAGAGCAAAACCTATTTTCGCATAAAACAGAGCAGCTGCACTAGATTCACGATTTCTCCTTCGTTCACTGTCGGATTGGGCTGAAATTTGGACAGCAGGTTCGTGACTCATGGTACTTCAATCTGAACGGTTGGATCGTCGATCAGAGGTCTGAGGTGGGAGAAATGGAACTCGGACAGCAGCAGTTTTTCCTGGTTTTTCTGTTGAACTTTGTTCTCAATTTCATGCTTGTTTTCTCATTGTTTTGACTGATTGTTGTGCTGGTTACCTTGCTATTTTTGGATGGTTACTAAGCACAAATTTGTGTCATATTTGAAATTCTCTTGTACCCATATTTTGATCATAGTGGAGCTCTATTACTGGCTTGGTCTCGTGGTTGTTTACTTCTCACATTGAGAAGGTTTTTCACGTTAAAAATTATTGTGTCCTTTGTGATGGTGATTTTAGTTGATGTGATTATTTGTCGATTGCTCCTCATAGATTCTTGCAAGTGTGAGAAATTGATTATCTGCTGCATATTGCTCTGTTAGAGTTGTTATTGTTATTTGTTGTTGAATTTTCCATTAGAGTGGTATCATGGCTCTTTGGTTAAGGGGTTGTTTGACTTGTTTGAATGATGGAGGCAAATACAAATAGAATGGTGGTTATGATAATCACTTTGGTTCAGGAAAATGGAACTTCACCAGAGGTAACTCAGTTGTGGCTAGAGGGGAGAAAATTAATAAACTGTATTGGACTAAAGCATTGGTTGCTAAAGACAGTGTAAATGCCATGGATATGGAGGCTTCTTTGTGGCACCGCAGGCTTAGTCATATCAGTGAAAAGGTGCTGAATTGTTTAGCTAAAAAGGATGTACTTCTGGGATTAAAGAGTGCAGAGTTGGAGAAATGTTCTCATTGCATGGCTGGTAAGCAGACTAGAGTATCCTTCAAGAAACATCCTTCCTCAAGGAAGTCAGAGTTGCTTGAATTGGTGCATTATGATGTTTGTGGCCCGTTGAAGGTAAAGTCATTTAGTGGTGCACTTTACTTTGTTACTTTTATTGATGATTGTTCTAGGAAGCTTTAGGTCTATGCTTTGAAGACAAAAGACCAAGTTCTAGAGAAATTCAAAGAGTTCCATGTTATGGTGGAGAGACAATCAGGCAAGAAGTTGAAATGCATTCGTAATGACAATGATGATGAGTATTGTGGACCATTTGATGTTTATTGCAAGCAGCACGGTATCAGACATGAAAAGACTCCTCCTAAAACTGCTCAGTTGAATGGTTTAGCAGAGAGAATGAATAGGACATTGATTGAAAGAGTTAGGTGTATGCTTTCTGAAGCAAAGTTGCCTAAGCATTTCTGGGGTGAAGCATTGTACACGGCAGTGCATGTTATTAATCTGAGTCCTGCAGTTGCTTTGAATGCTGAGGTGGCACACAAGATTTGGTTTGGCAAGAATGTCAGGTATGATCATTTGTGTGTCTTCGGTTGCAAAGCATATGTGCATGTTCCAAAGGATGAGAGATCCAAGTTGGATGCGAAGACAAGACAGTGCATCTTTATCGGTTATGGTCAGGATCAATTTGGCTACAAGATATTTGATCCAGTTGAGAAGAAAGTTGTTAGAAGTCGTGATGTGAAGTTCATGGAAGACCAAACCATTGAAGAGATTGATAAGATGGAGAAGACTACACCTGAGATTGATAATGATTTGTCTGATGTTGATCCAGTTCGGATGCCTATACATGATCTGGATACTGCTGAAAATAATGTTCAGAATGATGAGCAACATGGTGATGTTGGTGATCAGCAGCTTGAAGATGATTTTGATGTTCCTAATGATGATGCTGAAGAAGAACATGAGATGTCACAAGATGAGGATCTTGGTGATGCTCCTGAACCACTTCAAGCTCAAGTTTGGAGGTCTACTAGGCAGAGGAAACCATCCACCAGGTATCTTTCTGATGACTATGTTACCTTGACTGATGAAGGTGAACCTGAATGTTATGATGAAGCCATGGAGAGTGATGAAAAGAAGAAGTGGCTGGATGCTATGCAAGATGAAATGAAGTCTTTGCATGATAATCACACTTTTGATTTGGTGAAACTACTTAAGGGAAAGAAGGCTTTGGAAAACAGGTGGATCTTCAGAGTGAAACAAGAAAACAATTTTACATCTCCAAGATATAAAGTCAGATTGGTTGTGAAAGGTTTTAGACAGAGAAAGGGTGTTGATTTCAATGAGATTTTTTCTCCTGTGGTGAAGATGTCATCCATTAGAACTGTGTTGAGTTTGGCTGCTACTCTTGATTTGGAGATAGAGCAAATGGATGTAAAAATTGCTTTCCTTCATGGTAATTTGGAGGAAGAGATTTACATGAAGCAACCTGATGGTTTTCTTGTTAAAGGCAAGGAAGACTATGTGTGTAGGCTCAGAAAGAGTCTATATGGTTTGAAGCAAGCCTCGCGTCAGTGGTACAAGAAGTTTGAGTCAGTTATGTGTGAGCAAGGCTACAAGAAGACTACTTTTGATCACTGTGTCTTTGTTAAAAAGTTTGTTGATGATGATTTCATTATCCTGTTATTGTATGTTGATGACATGCTTATTGTTGGGAAAAATATTTCCATGATTGAAAGGTTGAAGAAGCAATTGGGCGAGTCATTTGCCATGAAAGACATGGGAGCTGCTAAGCAGATTCTTGGTATAAGAATCATGCGTGACAGGAACAAGAAGAAACTATTGCACATAATTTTTATATATTTTTATTTTTTTAAACTTATTATTTACCGTATTACTAATTTTATTATATTTTTATTTTTTATATATTCAACAGATTTAATTCCGGGGATTTAAATTTTAGTAAAGTTCTTCACAACGATATAGAAGGATACTAGAATACAATTGATCATATGATGGTTCAGTAAGTAATATATTCATTCTCATATAGTTGCACCTTTAAATTTTTTTATATCTCTTAATATTTACTTTAGCCTATTTTTTTAACATCCAGCTTCGTTGGAGATCGTATCTGGGATTTCAACACGAAGTACCCGAACAAGAAATCAACATGGACTGCATGTACTTATCTGCACTGCTATCATACCGTCGAAAAACATCATGCAGATAGAGTCGCACTTCAGTTCGGCTTTCATCAACAAATTCCACAACCTCCAAAAGATATGACACTCGACCATGAGATCGACATGAGACGTGGCATTGATGATAATTGGAGTGTGGTTTCAAAAGATGAGATTCAACATTGGAATGAACGTCAGAATTACATATTGCAAGGTTAGTACATTGAAGGTGTTTTATGCCACACTAACGAATATATGAATTGGTTCATGAATCACACTAAATTATACACATCTGTGGAAAGATATTTGCATGATCCACGTTTGCAACCTTCAATGTATCATGATGTTCACTCTATGCCTCAATCAATTCCACAACAAAATATCATGCACCAAACACCATCTTTGTCATCACCACAACATCTTCATGAAGCTGCAGATATATCAACTCAATATTATGTTCCTTCAATGCCAACAATACCAACTCCCATTATTCCGACCGAGAGCGGAATTTTCTATAATTTGTTTGGTACTCATTGCACAACTCCTGACTCGACTTATGTTGTTTTTGATTCTATGTATAATGTCGAAACTCAAAATTATACGGAAGCAGGTGGTAGTGGTTCTAATCCACAAACAGATTGTAATGAGGATCAACCACAACAACCTCAACCTGTTCAAAGGCCTAGACGAGTTCGACGATCGCGTAGATGTGGAACTGACGATCATTTAGATGAAAATGATTAGTTTTACTTTTATGTATTTTTTTTTGTTGGTAGTTTTTTTTAATGTATTTTTTTCCTTTTAATTTTATGTATTTTTAATTTAATGTATTAATCTAATTTTCTTATTATTGTTATTATTATTATTATTATTGTTTTTATTATTATTATTATTATTATTTAAATTTATAATGTTATTTAATTTATTATTACTATTTTTGATGATATTATTTTGAATTTTTAAATGTTTTTATTATTTTTAAATTATTTAATAATAGTAAATATAATATTATTATTATTATTGTTATTATTATTATTATTTAAATTTATAATGTTATTAAATTTATTATTATTATTTATTATAATATTAATTTGAATTTTTAAATGTTTTTATTATTTTTAAATTATTTAATAATAGTAAATATAATTAATAATAATTACAAAAAGCCATAAAATAAAAAGCAATATGGCCCTTACAAGGTCGCATCCTGGGGATGCGACCATTGAAGTGGAAAAAAATGAAGATCGTGACTTGGGGATGCGACCATGTATAGGAGAGAAAAAGTAGGGCAATCTAGTATTTTTTTTTTTTTTGAAAGTGGAGCATTTTGGATAAGTGGAAAAAAATTTGAGATATTCATGTACATTACCCACAAAGTGAGATTTTTCTCTTACATTTTTTATCAATATTTTTATTTTGGATAAATGTGAGGAATCGAAGATCAAGCTCAACTCAATAACTAATATCAATTGAACAAAAGCATCTTGGAAGTAACTAACATTATACTTTTCAATTTATAATTTGAATAATCCAAAAGCAAAATCAATAATGCAATAAGTGTATTTGAAATTATTCACTTTTACACAGAATGAAGTGGAGTAATGCAAAAATTTAACAAGGACGGATAAAGGTTGTTCCATCTCACATGAGCATGCAAAGTCAGATGTTCGCAATTGGAAAACTAAAGGGGAAAAAAAAAACAGTACAACTCTTTGTCATACAATAATAGTCTTATTTGGATACATAATTCACAAGGTTAGTTAATTTTTAGGTTTATTGCTTTATGTTCTGGCTAAGTGAGCTTGTACTTATTATTTTACCCTGAACAACTTTCACATCTTCGAGCAATTATTTTATGTGGTTTCAATCAAATGTTCTGTTACATGCCACACATTCACTAGAGACCTTACTGAAAACTGTTGAACTTACAGAGTTATAGTAGGAAGAAAGGAATAAATAAAAGGAAGAAAAACTAGCTAAGAATAATGAATGTGTGACTGATTAATTTTAATGTGATACAATATCATAAACTAATATTCCTATTTAAACTTAAAATTAGGTCAGGTACTAGTACTGCTAGTACAAGCCCAATCTTATTATTATAATAAGACTAATTAATAACCTAGTATTTGAACAACAATAAGTCTTAATTCCATTAAGTAAGGTCTGTTTCAGCATGTCAATGTCCTGAATCATGTATAACGTATAATATATCATGCATTCATGTCATGTAACTTAAATAGTCTTTAACAGTCACCTATCATTTCCTTTATAATATTCCAGAAGGCTTAATTTTTATTTCAAAATTTCTCACAAGGGCATGTGGAGATTTGTCGTCTTACATGCCCAATATCAATAAAACAAGGGGAAAATAGTAATAAACAAAAATGGCCCAAATGCATATGCAAACACTGCTGCAACCAAATCTCCCATAATCAAGAGTCGACTAAAGCCTCGTACAATTCCACCCAACAATAGTGCCTCAACAAATAAATAAAATAAACAGGTGCTCCACTGCAAATAAATGTTTAAAACACAGAAGAACAACAAAAACAAAGCCACCTAACAAATCCCTTCCTTCCTCCAAATATGCCAATGAGAAATCCATTGTATTGGAGATGCACATGGTCCACTATTAAAAGCATCGGTGACCAAATAACCAATGAGCATATCAACTTTTGCATTCTCAAATCCATTTTCTGAGTAAGTTTATAAACTCCATAAAGAAGGGACAAATCATAGAGTATTATGGTAGCTCTTTGAAAAAAAACCACCTTATTTGAGCTATAATTCAGGCCCTCCTGAAGATGCACTATTTGAGGATCAAAGAAGCAGACAGTCATAGTCTCATCTTCATATGAAGTAGAATACATTGTTGGCAACTATGCAGCTTGCCAAGCTTTATGACTCAAAGCTTTGATAGAGGAAATGAGGATTGATATACGTAGGCCAATCCCATTGATAATTGACAACATCTCAGTCATAATTATAGCAAAAAATCTTGCATCTCATGGAATGAGCAAACATATAGAGACAACGTTCCATTTTTTAAGAGATCAAGTTGGAATAAACAAGTTTACACTCATATATTGTCAAATTGAGGACAAACAAATTTGAAGAGCTAAGAGAAATGCTAAGTGTAATTTCACTTAAATACTTGAATTAAGGGAAAGTATTAGATGACTTATAATTCAAGTAATGTAATAATTGAATATAATAACTAACTAATTAATTGGTTAATTAGTTAGTTAGTAAGATTGCAGTTAGAATATGTATAAATAGCTCATGTATAAATAAGATCGTCAATCTATGAAATACACAAGTCCTACCATTCATTCAATTGTGCATTTTTTGTTTTCTTGTTGTGCAAGCAACAACTTAAAGGCTAACATAGACTTCATTTATTACTTATATTGAAGTAAAATGAGTGTAGTTCTACTTAGATTGCTTCAGTGAAAATATCCAATTCAAAATGGAAGTTGGGTTGGATTGGTCTCATTTGAATATATATATATATATATATATATATATATATATATATATATATATAAAATTATTTGAATCTTTATTAAAATAAATTTTCCATTTTTATGTACACAAAATCAGTTCTCATAAAAAAAAATTGAAACTTATTGCATAAATTTTGCTTAAACGAGTGATTTAATATTCATAGTTGTTTAATTGAATATCACCTTATGTGGATTAAGTTTAAAGTTGATTTTATCTCTAAAAATAATTCCTTAGTGATTAGTTAAAGGTATTTTTGTATCGCTTTCTTTACATTTTAATATTAGTATATGGTACACAAAAAGATATAAAAAAACACAAACAAATTAAACCACTTGTTACTTTTGTTGGTGCCAAGAAAGTTGACATTCAAAATGAATTAATCTAAATAATTACACATCATCTTGGTGTGCAAAAGCACTATAATATATACCATAATATATTTCATCAACTTAATTTGAGGCACTAACATATCTATACAACAAAAAGTATGAGACAAAAGAAATGAAAGTGGGAACAAGAAACATCATCCTCTTTGGCATAACAATTTGCAAGCTCTCGGATCCTTCTTCAATGATTGGCTCCAACCTTGGAATTCTCTTTGAACATTTTTGAGTGGTTACGAGGAGAGAAGGAGCAACCTCACCACAATTTTGGATGCTTTTCACTTCAACTTTCACCATTTTCCTTAGCATAATTGATTTAATCAAAAGTTGTAATCAATCAAGTTAACCCTTGTATTTCCTCCTTGACCTTCTTTTGAATCAAAGAGATGATAGGAAGTGGTTGAGAAATGGTTTAGAGGGAATAAATAATGGAACCATATATATAGATATTGGGGCAGTGAATATTTGGTGAGATTTAGTGGTTGAAATTAATGACAACACATTATAGTGCTTGAAAGGGTCTTTGCTTTTGTTGAGATAGATTTAACAGCAAACCAAAGCCTTATATGACCATTCTAGAAGCAGGCTCAAAAATAGCAAAATGACGTTTACGCAACGACTTTAGGAAAAACGTTCTAGATTTCGCTATTAATTAATTAATGGTATGTACAATTTTTTGTTTATGTGTCAATATATCACTGTATATTAAATTGAAGTTTTATTTATACGCGTTACCTTCACGTGTATATTTGTTTTGGGTGAAATCATACTATATATTATCATCTTGTGGAATCACGTTATTTTTATATTTATTATGTCAAATTAAGTTTAATTTTTTATTCTATTAATTGAAGGATTTAGTCTTTTTTTTTATTAAAAAAAGGTGTAATTGTTTTTCATAGTTTTTTTAATAAATATTTAAAATTATCCAATAAAGTCTTAATCAAACAAATTAAGATTTTATAAATTATTATTAAAATAACATTTACTACTTAATTTTTTATATTTCATCACGGTCTAAATTAATGAGTTTTATTATATGTCATATTTTTAGAGAAGTTAATTAATATACGATTGTTAATTTAATTTTTTATATTATTAATTGTCATTTAATGAGATATTATTTCTTTTAATATTTTAAATACTTTCATAGAAACAAAATTGATTGTTCTGAATATGCATTTTACTATATATATATATATATATATATATAAATATTCACTATACTGTTTTTTCTTTTCATTCACCATAGTATTATTCTATTAGATTTTTTTATGAAGTTTTTAGCAAAACAGTAATTTACATCTATGACGATAGTTTTCTTAGGTTTTAATATCGTTCTCCAAACATCTTGTCTTTTTTTTTAATAATATTTTAAACTACTGAAAACAAAAATTTGTTTTTAAATGAGCAATCCCTTTGAGTGATGTAGAATAATTTCTAGAAGGGTTGATATTAAGTAAAAATATCCATATTTTTCTGTCATTGTTTAGATTCATAAACCGGGTAAAACCCAAAACAAAAGCCCAATACTAGTACTGGCCCAATATCTTAGTGCACAATACTTCACACGGTATGAATAACCAAGATGTGCATGAAAAGTAGAGCCATAAAAAAAAGTCAGTGAAAAAATTAAAAAATTTTATTTTTTAAAAAAAGTTGATTCTTTTTTAAAAAAAATGGCATGTAGGTTCCCTAAGCCCATAAAATTTTAAGAGGCTTTTAGTTTAGAGTGTCTTGTTTTTGTGGGCTGGGGTCAATAATTGGGGAACTTGTCAAATTGACAACTCTAATCAAAAGTCCAACTACAATGAATTATATTTCCTCCGTCTTAGAATATAAATATAAATATACATAAATAAATAAAACTACAATTTTTAATCTAAATTCTAATTAAATACATTAATATTTATTTAATTAATTTTAAATTATATTTTAATACAAAGTTGTATCAATTAAGTAAAACAATAAAAGTCAAGGGGAATTTGATTCAACTCGATTTTAATTTGATAAGAATATGTTTGGCTAAAAATTCTACTCAAATTTGACATTGACATTTTTTTATTTGGATCCAACTTGATTTGATCTTGTAAATGAAATATAATAGACATTTTTGAATTATATTAAATTTGATCAAATATTACAATAGAAATAATACAATAGAATCTTTGGATTTTTAGTTATATATTACTCTTATATAATAAAATATAAATAAAAATAATAACTAAAATATTCATGTATCTTATATTAAATTAATATTATATACATTAATTTTTTGAATTATTATTTTTATTTATGTTTCATTAATATGAAGTATAATAGTCAATACCCACGATATATAATTATGACAAGTCGATACAACAACACCGTGTCTCAAATGAACAAGTAGCTAGCTGCTGCTGCTCCTACATTTCAAATCCTCATCTTCCAATTCTTCATCTTCGTAGATTGTTTCCAACAACGTTATTTGGAAACATATCGTGGAAACAAAGACCAAACAATGCGGAGAAACCGCACAAAATGGTGTTAGTGGTGGTGGAGTTTTAGTGTTTGATGTTTTTTTGGTTATTGATGAGTACTTCATTGGAGCCAAAACGATTATGTTATATACTTGCTTTGGCTCAGTCTGCTTTTAGAGAGTTAGCTAGGATATTTGTGTATGGTGGTCACCCCATAATCTTGGATGGAATTTAAATAGTGAGTTCCATGTTTTGATTTAATCAAAATGTCCCCTCTTATCTATTTAACTTCAATAATGTCATTGTTAATTGTTAGTAAAAAAAACTTCAATTATGTAAAATGTTAACAAGTGGATAAAGATACCTCTCAACATCAAAATATAGAAATAGTAGTGATATTAAAAATATAATATAATTTTTGTATTTTTTTTCAAAACAAAATTTCTATTTTTGATTCTTTATTACGGACAGTTCCCAACTAATCCAACCTTTAAAATCATGTAATTTTTGTTTATATATTTGTTTGTATAGTTTTTATTTTAAGAAGTAAAAGATTTTAAATTAAAGGAATAAAAGAAATGATCTAACTTAATACAATAAAAGTATAAAATCAGCCACTCAAAGAAAAATAAGATGCCCTCCCCGAGCTATTATATGGTAAAATTTATGTAATGCATGCTCACATAGAACAAACAATAAAAGCAATAAGATGTAGTCAAAAGCCATACTGCTAATCTGCCATATTATAAAACTTAATTAGATCGACGGCTTATGTTATCAACCACTTTATTGTGAAAAATAAAAATTTCTAAAACACCACACAAATAAAATATTGTATGCCAAATCGCAGCCAAAATAACCGAGACCCCAAAATAATTGACTCTAGAAAAAGGAACTAGAGATCTTTTTAGTATAATTAAAATCACTAATTTAATTCATATATATCATTAGTATAAAAAAATTATATTGTTATTCAATTATAACTGTGAAATTATTAAAAATTATCAATTTTTATTATAATTATTTTTAAAATCAAGTATATAAATGTTTGACAGTACATAAATATTTTTACACTAATATTACACGACAATTAAATTTTAATATAAATGTAAAAAATAAATTCATAATAATAAGAAATAAAAATATATAAAATATATTTTATTAAAATTTATTAAAAATAATGAGATATATGATTGAATTATAAAGACCGTAATAGCGACGATATATATAAATTTCAATTTTTTTTCAAAAGATAAAAAGAAAATTATATCAACACTCCTTTCATTTGTTTAGAGATAATTTATATATACTTTTAATTATTTATATCTTGTTTTATAAAAACGTTAA
>JBBPBT010000036.1:3065519-3091845 GCA_037974875.1 Cicer bijugum
CACGCTTTTGAAAATTAATTTATGTTTACTTAAATTTGACATTGATATGGTTTTTAATTTGTAAGCATTTATTAATAGCAATAATTATATTGTGTTGAATATACTTTATTTAAATTTATTTAATATAAATAGATTAACGAGATTATTTCAACTAATTTTCATAAGATATTAGAAATAATATATGAAAATAATTTATCTTTATATTTTTTATTTGTTAGTGAAATAGTTTGTCCATAAACATTTATATGGTGTAAACATTTAATCAATTTATTTATCCCAGAGCCTTCATTTGTTAGGCCAAAACACAATGGTTATAAATAGATATGTCTTGAGTGGAAAACAATCAATTTCATTATTTCCATCCTTAAACCACCACAACTTGTAAGAAAAAAAAAATTATTTACTTTGATATGATATCATTGAAGTTAAAAGTGACTATATTATCGAGCTGAATGTGCACATTTGATTACATATCTCAAACTTTATAAGAATACAACAAAAAGATAAGGAAAAATAAGATCTTATGATTCACAAATGTCAATGCATTAGTTTTGAAAAATGAGTCTATACCCCATTTCAATAAACCTTATTAATTATATGTCCATACGATAAATGTTCGATTTTAGTATGAATGTCTCTTTCTTCTATTGTTATGACAACTGAATTCAACATTAATCATAATGAGCGAGACTTCAATCAAGATTCCTTCTTCATATTCTAAAAAGTCTAAAATATTTCGTCTTATAATAAAGAATGAACAATAAGAACGATAAGCAATTCAACCAACTCAACCTTTATCTCAAATGTCATAATGTTTGCAAGTGCAACACTCTCTCTCAAAAAAGGAAAATCATTGTCCTTCTCGTGCATCGCTTCCTCGAGTCCAAGTCGGATCATGATCCATTCATATTGACGTTTTATAATAGTTGATGAAATACAATTTATATATTTCATATAAAACTCCATTAAAGTTTAGCATATGTCATTTTAAGGTATGATGTGCTCACTGCCTAAAAAAAAACAAACGTATCACAAATAATTTTCTTATTTGATTTTTGACTCATTATTTGCATGAACCTTAAAATTGTTTTGTTTGTTGTAAATACAAGTATTGTAAGTCATATAGCAGTAAAAAATTATCCATCTTTCTATGAAAATGAAGAGTTGTCATTTAAATTGAATATAATTAATAAGCTAGTATACAATATGGCCATTAAAAAGAAAATAATAATAAATTTGCTATTACATGTAATTTTACCAACAGTCCTTTAAATATCTTTATTTTACACTACATAGCAATATAAAATGTAATAATACAACACATCTTCACGTATGAGATATAATATAACGTATGTAAAAATATTTTTTGAGTCACCCACAATTCAAATGTTGTCTTATATAGAAAAAAAAATTATCTACTTTTTAACATTCACTTCTAAACAAAAAATTGAATTATTAAGACGTATATACATACTAAAAATCTAATTTTTTTTATTGCTGCTAGAAAACCTATACTTATATTTTATCGAGACAATTTTTTTTACAACACCCCCTACACTTAAAATAAAGGCAAAAATGCTAACAATAAAAACACTAAGTTAATTTTAAAAAATACCATAACTTTTACTTTTTGATAAAGTTTTGTTTGTGTTTGTTTTTTACTCAACCATATTTTTTGTTGAACTCATAAAAAAGACTGCTTTTTAAAAAGTAAAAACTACCGGCACCCACCATTAGTTCCGTAGTCGCAGTGGGGGTCACGCGCTAACACTCGCTTATATTGCTGTAGCTGCTATTCTACTCTCCCACTTTGAATTGAATTTCATTTGCTTCAAAAACTGAGAAAGTTAAGACAGAGTGTGTGATGATGAGGGAAGAGGTTATCAGCTCAGGTGGCACCGTTGATCCCACAACCGCTGCCAGGTACAGTCTTCTCTCTCACGCTTCCATCCGCGCACTAAATTCTTCTCAAATTAGGGTTTCGTTTTGCTTCAATTTTTAGATTTACGTTAACTTTGTGTTCAATTTGCTCGCGTTCGCCGAGTAACTGAAATTAATATTGAAATAGAATGGTGAAATTTTAGGAGATTTTTGTCATAGTTAGCTTCTGCTTGAGAATTAGATCCAATGCCGGTTGTGTTAAGTAGATATATGTATGATGCATCACTATCACTATTGCCATAGTCATTTTGGTTCTTACCATTTTCTTCAAGCACTTTTGGCTTTTGTCATCCTCTTCCACAAACCCGAAACCCTTCCCTGCCATAGTTATTATTAACAGGAACTGTTTCATCAATAATAACCAGATATTTCCCATAAAAGAAAATGGTGCTATTTATTGTTCCATAGACATGAAGCTATGAATCTTAACTTTTATAACTGTCCTACCATATACTTCCTTTGAGAGCCTAACCTATTTGCTTTACCGCACACCATAGGCTAGAGGGTAGATTCTCTCATGTATTATGTATGCTTGGCGTAAAATAGAAAGTTTCTTATATTTTTATGAATTTGAACTTAATGCATATGTGGTGATGTATGGCTAGGGATGGTAAATTAAGGTATTTTTATTTAACATTCAATTGTCCTATCCTATCCAGATGTTATTCGTTTGACAAACTTTCTCAAATAAATGACTAATTATTTATTTATTTTACCAGTTCTGCTGGGGCATCCTCCCCGGCTGTTCCGATGAATGTTGGCAGCATTGATGGGTCAAGTCGTGTGCAAGGCTCTAAAGCGACTTCTCTATCATATGTTGGTTCACAACCACCATGGACTTCTATGAGCACAAGTGCTAGTGGTTCTGCATTTGGTTCATCGAGATCTTCATGTAGGCCCTGGGAAAGGGGAGATTTATTAAGGCGTTTGGCTACTTTTGCTCCTTTAAATTGGTTTGGAAAGCCTCAGGTTTGGAGTAATCCTAGTCTTATTAAATATTGTTGCAGTCACAAACAACTCACCCACAACTTGTCTTAAACTAATAATTATTAACTTTATGATAGTTTTTGTTTATGCTTGTAATTCATAAAACAAACTTATTGTTATGCAATCTAAATGAAATCAATATTATGTATGATTTTTTGTTTTGTTTTGTCATGAATAGAGTATCGCTTCTTTCTTGTCAATGCCTGTAGTCCGTTGTTGCCAGGACTGTAGTTTACTCGTACAGTTGTATCATATGGTTTTGTAGGCTCTCGTTTCAGATTGGTGCCTGGATCACATCTGTGTATGATCATGGTGGGATTGCCGATCTTCATTGCAAAATAGCCCGATCGCTGAACTTCTGTAATCCGGAATGTGCAGATTTTTTCCTCGAATTTCACGGCCTAGTTCGTAAAACCCCCTATTTCCCCTTATTATTGACTCTGTTCAACAAAAACTTTCAGCTGCGATCTCTCATCTCCCTCTCTCAATCAAGACATCTGCATCAACATCTCCTCCCTCTCCTCTCTCGAAATAGCGACTGCGGCTTTCTTTTCTTCTCTCCATCTTCTTCTCCCAATGCATTTCCCTTTCTCTCATAAATTTGTTTTCAGCCGTGTCTCTGTTTTTTGCTGGCGTGGGTGTGTTGGCTTCTAGATCTAATGCATGCCAATGTGGCTATATATATGTGTGTATATCTATTAAATTATTCTTATTTATGATAAGGTAGAGTTTCACCTTTCCAATATTAAAATTTAGACGTTCTATTACTCATTTGTGATAAGTTATACGTGTAAGAAAGCTCAAAAGTTTTTTCTTCATCACCAAGATAACCAGGTTATTCCTCGGTGATGTTTTTTTCTTCTTCCAAATGCTGGTTTACTTTGGTTTGGGAGATGGTACTTGTATAAACTTTCAAGTTCTGGTAGGACATATGGCTTTGGAGTGTTTCTTAATTGAGGCTTTATGCTTCATATTCTTCCCATTATTATTATTATTATTATTATTATTATTATTATTTTTCTTTTGAAGGGTTTGTATTTATCTTGAGAATCCAGATATCTGTTTTCTCAGTGTTTTCTCAATGACCAGTGATATCCCTGGGTTTTTCTATTAATCTATTATCTTCCAATGCTCCTTCACTCCAATTAGGGGGCCATGGGGCCTCCCTTTAAATAACCCCAAAACAGATAATGGTGGCTAAATCTGTGGCATTGTGCAGCTTATCATCCCTGAATCTGTGACATTTAGAGAGACTGGGAAGCAGCTGCGTAATTGATTCTTTTATGTTATATCTTGACTTCTATGTTCTGTAGAGAATCTCATCCTCTCCCTACTTGTACTTTCCCTCTTTAATCTGCATATTTCTTCAACTATCAAAATTGAAGGAAATTTTTGTCTTTCGTGATTCCTTTGGGCTGTTGAAATAATAGATTCCTGGCATTCAAAAGATTTTTAAAGACTTTGAACATGTATTGACAAAATACTGTTTTAGCCTGGAAAAGGAAAAAAATTGTACTTCTATTTATCTGTAATTACTTTCTTGACTAATTATTCCAAGTTTTCAAGTTCTTTTCTTCATTGAACTGGTTTCATGGCCTGTGCCTGTTTATATTTTTTTTAAGCAGTATTCAGTTTGGTAGCTAACAAATTGAGAAAATAATATAAATATCATTTGTAGTAATTGAAAATTTGGCTTCAAGATTTGTTATTTTTTGTTTCATTTTCTCACTTATTTATCTGAACAGAAATTCCTTTTAACATGTCATATTCACACAAAATTCCTTTTAACAGTCATATTCACATGAAATTATTGTCTAAGGAAATTATCTTGATCTGCGAGGTGCAAACTTAACCTATGGAGTGTGTTTAGATAATAGATAGTCGATAATATGTTACATTTGCTAGTCCTAATGTTCTAAGTAGATATGAGACAGTCTCCAGAAATCTCACGTCCTTTTTAATTTCTTCCAGATCATCAATTCATTGGCTTGTGCTCAGAAAGGTTGGACAAATATTGGTGAGGACAAAATTGTGTGCGAGTCATGTGGTGCATACCTGAGTTTTACATCATTGTTATCTTGGACAATAGCTGAAGGTTGGTGTTTGCACGTTTGGAATTTAAGGATTTGCAGCCATTCCATCTTGATTCCAAATTCAAATTTTCTCTAAAATGAGACATGTTAAAGTAACTAGGATAATTAAGAACATTCAATGCCAGAGAAAGGCCTATTTTTGTTTCGGTGTTGTGTATACAGGAACATGCATAAATCAACATGATGAAAATATGAAAAGAGGAGCTTGGAATAAATGATAGGATGAAATTCATTGCATTAAAACAAAGGGCTTTACCTTCATAGGAATACTATTATTGATATGTTAGCCTTCCAGAAAGTCATTCCTAACTTAGTGCATTATGTAAAACATTAGAAGCAGTACTGTTTCCTTCCTATACAAGGTTCCGTAGGTCAATGCTTTGTAATTTTTTCCTATGAAATTTGACTCATGGTATTAGTTTATCAATATGTTTGAATTTTTTTATAGGATAGAATCATTTTTTCCCTTTGGTGTTCAGCTCATGTCTGTATCAAGGGAATGCTATTTCTGATATGCAAAGTGACTGGGCCTCATTCTTATCTGGAAACAGTTAGACAGATATAATCTAATTTTGAATCAGTTTGTCAAGCAAACTTATTATCTGATAACTAGGATAAATAAACTTCTCTATTGTTGCTGATTTTGATCATCATTTTGTTTTAACTCGTTTTGTCAATGTACTGGCCAAAGCTCAAGATGCCAGCGAATCCTTTGCCAGACAGCTGGATTTGGGGCATAAAGCCAATTGCCCTTGGAAAGGAAACAGTTGTCCAGAAAGCCTAGTGCAGTTCCCTCCAACTTCTCAGTCTGCCTTAATTGGTGGCTACAAGGATAGATGTGATGGACTCATACAATTTCACTATCTTCCTGTGGTAGCAATCTCTGCAATTGAGTTGATGTCTGTTTCTCGAGGCCCACAAATTGAACGCTTTCTATCACAGTCTCAAAACTTTATGTTTGGAGTAGACTTTAAGCCTGAGAATATGTTAGAGCTGGAAAGCTCTCAGGATGAGGCATACTGCTCTTTTACTCGTGTAAGATGTGTAAATTTTTTATTTCTAATAGTAGTTTATATGAAACATCTGTTGCTATTTTGTCATATGCTTATTTTCTATTTATGTATCGTTGATTTGGCAGGCACAGAAGCTCATAAGCCTTTGTGGATGGGAACCAAGATGGCTCTTAAATGTTCAAGATTGTGAAGAGCACTCTGCTCAATCTGAAAGAAATGGATATTCTGTTGGTCCAAGCAAGACTCAACTCCGTCTTACTCAAGATCCAGGGCCAAAAGCAGTTTCTACTTCTACTAAAATGGATGCCAGAAAGGGAAAGGAATCTCTCAAGGATTCAAGACTTGACTGTAGGTCAGCTATGCTTGACTGTAGCTTATGTGGTGCTACAGTTAGAATTTTGGATTTTTTGACTGTTCCTCGTCCGAGTCGTATTGCTCCTAACTATATCGATAACCCCGATACCTGTAAAAAGATAGGATTGACTCGTGGAGGAAGTGCAGCCAGTGGCATCAATGGTTGGGTTGCAGCTGATGATGCAGAGAAAGATCAGACTGAAGATCGTGATGAAGTTGCAACACAAAATGAGGGGAAATCATTGGCAAACACAGATTTGGATTTAAATCTTACTATGGCTGGGGGTTTTCGTTTTACTCCTTTTGGCAGGACAGTAACATCTGAAAATATTCACGATGTAGACATGGGAAGGGATTTGATGATTGGTCAGCCTGCAGGGAGTGAGATTGGTGATCGTGCAGCTTCATATGAATCACGAGGGCCAAGCTCGCGTAAGAGAAATCTTGAAAAAGGTGGAAGCTCAGATGACAGGCCAGTTCTTAGGTCGCAGCAGCAGGCTGATAGTGTTGAAGGAACTGTCATCGACCGTGATGGTGATGAAGTTACTGATGGTGGACAGTATTCAGCCGGTCCTTCAAAACGGGCCCGTGACTCTGATATTTTTGACACTTATTGTTCACCTCTTCAAAGAGATTCATCTGGTGCTGGTCCTAGCCATTCATTGGGCTTTGATGGTTATGTTACAGGCAATCGAGTTTCTTCATTCCATCAAGGTAGTGACTGCTTAATAGGAATCCAATCTGCTAGAGATTCAACCCGTGCATCATCTGTCATTGCAATGGACACAATATATCATAGTGTAAATGACGATTCTATGGAAAGTGTTGAAAATTACCCAGGAGACCTTGATGATGTTCATTTCCCCTCCTCTAGCACCTATGGCAATGTAGACATGAATGAAACATCTGAGCTGAATAACAGCAATCAAGCTCAGCAAAGCACTTGTTTACAAACAGTTACTGAAGCTGTCCCTGGTGAAGTGGGAGTCAGCAGTACAAACTATGGGGAAGAAATTTTTAATGCAGAAACCGTGACTGCTCAGGCTCGAGATGGAATTAGTCTTGGCATTAGTGGAGGGAGTGTTGGAATGTGTGCTAGTCATGAAGCTGAAATCCATGGAGCAGATATATCTGTACACAGAACTGCTAGTGTTGTTGGTGAAATGGAACACAGAGCAGAAGATGCTGAAAATCAGGGACAGACTGGTGAATCTGTTCCTGATCCAGGTCTAATGGATGAGATCAGCCCAGATGATATGAACAGAGAATATCCTGTTGGTGATAGCCAGGAGATGATGTCTCACTCTGCTGGAAGGGCTGACAGTGGGTCAAAAATTGGCTGTTCTACAAAGGCAGAATCTGTTGAAAGTGGTGAAAAGATTAGTCAAAACTGCAAACTTCCACCTGCTAACAATAGTCATCCATCCCAATCTTGCAATGCTAATATTAGTTCAGATTGTGGAAATACTAAAGAAGAGATCATGAAGGATGGTAAATCATCTTTCACCAACAACTGTGCTCTAGTTGAGTCAGATCTTGCCACTGCAAATCGGATTGGTAAGCTCTATATTTTGATTATCTTGAGCTTTTTTTATTGTTACCTTCACTGTTTGTGCTCGAAAAGGTAGAATCTATAATTTAAAGAAGAACCACAGACAAGAATTGAAGAAAGTGAGTATGAAATATAAATTGCAAAAGAAGTTCATTAGAGTTTCAGAGAAAAGCTCCAGTTTGAGGAAGAGAAACCTCCAAGTGCAAGACTGACTTCAACAGCTCTCATAACCACTAACTTTGGTTTCTTATTTATAGTTAGGGCTTTAGTTACTTCCTCAAGGCCTCTTCAATTTATCCCTTTAACTGCGTACATGGCTCTCCTTGTTTATACTGCTCTACTGCTATTGGGCTATGATTGTTTGAAAGTGTTGGGGTTATAGTTAGTGTATTAGACAGAGGGAAAATAAATTATAGACTGTGAATTATGGTTATACATTGATATATTGAAAAGACCATGAAGAAATCACTATTTATAGTAGAACTAGATTCCAATTTTAAATCAAATTGGGAAACATAGCACAATAATAAGATATTATGTGGTATTTTTGTATCATCCAACTGGACGTAAAAAGTTGTATGCAATATGTGTTGAACTATTAATACTCTAAGCTTAAGATAATATCAAGATATTATGTGGTATTTTTGTATCATCCAACTGGACGTAAAAAGTTGTATGCAATATGTGTTGAACTATTAATGTGGAGTTTACAGTTACAGCTGTGCAGAAATAGTATTACTTACGAGGATTCCTTGATTTTTTAATTTCTGTTGCTGGGCTTCTGTTCTGCATTCTATTGGTTCCAGGGCCTTGTAAAATTTTCTCGATACTCTGTTCATATCTTGATGAGTGGGTCTCTCCCTTTTTCACTTTATCCGTTGTTACATATTGTCGCAAAATCATTGACATTGTTAATTATTTAGGTCCTCCAAAAGGAGAAAACAACTACGAAGAAGCTGTAGAATTTGATCCTATTGTCTATCACAACCAGTATTGCCCTTGGGTAAATGGCATTGTTGCTGCTGCTGGCTGTCCTAATTCTGTTCCAAGCACCAGTAGTGATGTAATTGCACTTTGCGGTTGGCAGTTGACTTTAGATGCTTTGGATGCTTTGCAATCACTAGGGAATGCAATTCCAACAGTGCAGTCTGAGTCTGCTGCATCTTTGTACAAGGTTTGTCTGTCTTACACCTAATTTGGTTTCTCTATCTCTCACCCTATGAATTTGTTTCATTGTGTTCGATAAATTGGAAGCTTTATTTTATTGTGCAAGCTATTTTTTCATTGATACACCATTTGTCAAATTGTCTTTATGTATGTATGTAGGAAAAGAGGATACAATGTCTGAATATTATTATGATTGCTGGTAAAAAATTATTGAGGCTGTTTACAATATATATAAGCCATATCGAATCTATCCTTGTTATGGAATTACAAGGAAATAATATCTCATAAAATCTATGCAAATCATATCTGTCCTAATGGACTAAAACAAATCTGTACCATAATAAATAGAGTCAAACCACTAAGCTTGTTGAAGAAAGTAAAAGACAAAATACTTTCATATTTTATTACTACAGTCCTAAGCTGTTTATATAGGAAAAGAAATAACAATAGTAATTCTGAGTAATAGTGACAGAATAAAAATAAACATAATAATATAAAATAAAAGAGAATAAAATCTAATTTCTTTTTTATTCTTCAACACCCCCCCCTCAAGTTGGTGCATAGATATCTGTCATGCTCAACTTGGCTATCAGTCGCTCAAAATTGGGTATTGCCAAACTTTTTGTCAAGATATCAGCAGTTTGCTGATTGGAAGTCACAAATGGTAGGCATATAACTCCAACATCAATTTTTTCTTTTATGAAATGGCGGTCAATCTCAATATGCTTGGTTCTATCATGTTGTACAGGGTTGTGAGCTATGCTTATTGCTGCTTTGCTATCACAGAACAATTTTAAGGGTGAGTTAACTTTCATTTTCAGTTCGCCCAAGAGTTTACGAATCCATAAAAGTTCACAAATTCCTGGAGCCATTGCTCTGAATTCAGCTTCTGCACTGCTTCGAGCGACAACCCCTTGTTTCTTACTTCTCCAAGTAACTAAATTTCCCCAAACATAGGCACAATATCCGGTGGTGGATTTTCTATCAGTAATTGATCCTGCCCAATCAGCATCTGTAAATATAGAGACTTCTCTGTCTTTAGTTTTCTTGAAGTACAAACCCTTTCCAGGATTGGATTTCAAGTACCTTAAGATTCGATAAACTGCCTCCAAGTGTTCTTCATAAGGAGAATGCATGAATTGATTTACAACACTCACAGAGAAAGCGATGTCAGGTCTAGTGTGGGCTAGATAAATAAGTTTGCCGACTAATCTCTGGTATCTTCCAATCTCTACAGGAACATTGCCTTTCTCCCAAAGTTTAGCATTTAAATCCATAGGAGTATCTGCTGGTCTACACCCACTCATCCCAGTTTCTTCCAAGAGATCTAAGATGTATTTTCTTTGAGAAACAACAATTCCCTTCTTTGAGCGAGCAACTTCCATATCAAGAAAGTATTTAAGCGCACCTAAATCTTTGATCTCAAATTCTTTTTTCAAATTTTTCTTCAATCTTTCTATCTCAACAATGTCATCTCTTGTGAGAATAATATCATCTACATATACAATTAGAATTGCAATTTTACCAACATCAGAGAACTTCATGAACAGAGTATGGTCTGATTGTCCCTGCATATATCCTTGCCTTTTAACCGACTGAGTGAATTTCTCAAACCAAGCCCTTGGAGATTGCTTGAGACCATAAAGGGATTTTTGTAGTTTGCACACGTTTGAACCAAATTTATCTTCAAAGCCAGGTTGACTCTATCCATGTATACTTCCTCCTCCAAATCACCATTCAGAAAAGCATTCTTTACATCAATTTGGTTAAGAGACCAATCTAAATTCACTGCCAAGGACAAGAGAACTCTAATAGTGTTTAATTTGGCAACGGGAGCAAAAGTCTCTGAGTAATCAATGCCATATGTCTGAGTAAACCCTTTAGCAACCAAGCGTGCCTTGTATCTTTCAACTGTTATCAGAATTATATTTCACAGTAAATACCCATTTACAGTCAACAGTATTCTTTCCTGTAGGTAACGTTATGACTCTCCAAGTTTGATTCTTCTCAAGAGCTCTCATCTCCTCAAGAACAACTTCCTTCCACTTTGGAATTTTTAGAGCCTCCTGTATATTTTTTGGAATTTCTACAGTAGACAACTTAGAGGTAAATGCAGCAAATGAAGAAGACAATTTTGAGTATGACACATAATTAGACAAAGGATATTTAGTGCATGATCTAACAGGTTTTCTAATTGCAATAGGAAGGTCTATATCAGGATACTCGACACGACTCTTAAGAATAGAAGAAGACTTACCTGTATCAAGATGATGTGTTGGATTATCTATTGGTTCAGAATCTTGGAAGGGTCGGAGAATGGGTCCTTCATTTCTCTGTTTATGGTTTCTTCTTTCAAAGACATTTCCCTTCCAAGTAGGGCCAATTGTAGTACACCTGCTTTGTGTCTCTTTATCTGAATCATTATGTTGTGGCATTTCAGATGGTCCTTCATTATTATTGAGATCAAGAATTTTATCATTGTGATTTTGATTTGAAATTGTCGCCCCCGAATCTGTCGAAACCTCATTCATAAGTGGATTGAGTTTCAATATAGATTCTTGGGCATTTTCTTTTGGTGCATCAATATAAGTCTCAGAATTTTGTGACAACACTATATCACTTAAAGTAATGATGTTTTCCAAAGTAAAAGATGAATCTTCCTTAAAATTTCCCCCCTGAAGATGAATGTCAGAAAAAAATGGTTGATTTTCAACAAAAGTAACATCCATGGTTACAAAAATTCTTTTTGATTTTGGTTCAAAACACCGATACCCCATCTGAGTTGGAGAGTAACCGGTAAACGGACATTTTATTGCTCGTGGATCGAGTTTGTCAAGGTGTTTATGTTCATGAACAAAAGCAGTGCAACCAAAAACTTTTAGTGGCAAATCAGCAGAGACATTAGTCAAAGGAAAATAATTTCGAAAAACATCAAGAGGTGTACGAAAATCTAAAACTTTAGATGGCATTCGATTAATTAAATATGATGCAGTTAAAACAGCTTCACCCCACAAATATTTTGGAACCTTATTTGCAAATAGTAAAGCTCTAGCAACCTCAAGAAGATGCCTATTCTTTCTCTCTGCAATTCCATTTTGTTGGGGTGTATTAACACAAGAACTTTGATGAATAACCCCATTTGCAAGAAAAAAATCAGACAAAAGTATATTAAAATATTCTTTACCATTGTCACTTCTGAAGACTTGAATATTTGTTTGGTATTGAGTGTGCACCATTTTAAAGAAATTTTTGACAACCTGTCCAACTTCTGATTTTTCTTTCAATAAATAAACCCAACAAATTCTAGTATGATCATCAATAAAAGTTATAAACCATTTTTTATTAGAAAAGGTGTATATTCTATTAGGACCCCAAACATCACTATGAATAACTGCAAACGGTTTTGATTGTTTATATGGTTATGTAGAAAAAGAAGAACGGTGATGTTTAGCAAATTCACAAGTTTCACAATGAAATAAAGACAGATCCTTCTTAGAAAATAATTTAGGAAATAAATGTTTCAAATACGGAAAACTAGGATGTCCTAACCGTAAATGCCACAACATAATATCATCATTATTAGAAGAAACAAAAATAGATTCAAAGCAGGTACTTGTTTTTTGTTGGTCTTTGAAATTGAATCCATTGTCAAGATAATAGAGTCCTCCACTCTCCTTAGCATTGCCAATCATCTTCCCCGTGCTCAAATCCTTAAAAGTGCAATGAGAATGAAAGAAGTTAGCCTGACAATTTATATCCTTTGTTAATTTAGTAATGGACAACAAATTACATGATAAATTAGGAACATGTAAGACATCTTTTAAGGTTAACTTAGGTGACAAAATAACAGAACCTTTCCCTGCAATGGCTGAAAGAGAGCCATCTGCAATTTTAATTTTGTGGTTACCTGCACAAGGACTATAAGAAGAAAATAGACTCGACTCCCCTGTCATATGATCAGTAGCACCAGAATCGATAATCCAAGTATGGCTGGGAGTGACACTAAGTAGAGCAGTATTTGGAAAATTACCTCTTTGAGCTATAGAGCAAGAAGAAGTTTGAGACTCAAGAAGTTTGTACAATTGATCTAACTGTTCCTTTGTGAAAGGAGATGGGCTTGAAGGAGACTGCTTCTCTTGACCAGATGTACCAGCTTGGAGCGCATGACCTTCGTTTCTTTCTTTTTTCTTCCAATTTAGAGGTTTTCCATGGAGCTTCCAACATGTATCACGTGTGTGCCCTGGACGTTTGCAATGTTCGCACCATGGTTTCTTGCCAACGCTCTTCCCGTCTTCATTCTTAGTGACTAGGGCAGAGCTTTCAACCTCACCAACAGAAGGTGACTTACCCATCATAACACCTTGTCTCGCCTCTTCTCTTCTAACTTCTGAGAACGCTTCCCGAAGTGATGGCAATGGGATCTTTCCCAATATTCTGCCTCAGACTTCATCAAGCTGCTTATTAACCCCAACCAAGAACATGAATACACGGTCGTTCTCCTGTCTCTTAAGAAACAAAACACTATCCTCACAACACTTTCAATGATCATCATAGCATAGATCCAATTCTTGCCATAGTGTCATCAACTCATTATAATAGGTAGTGACATCTCTATCTCCTTGTTTGGCATGCCACAATCGTGATTTGAGATCGAAAATTTGAGAAGAATTATGGACATCAGAATATGTTTATTTGATAGCCTCCCAAACTTCCTTCGCAGTAGGCAAAAACATAAAAGGTTTTTTTATTGTTGATTTCATATTACTAAGCAACCAAGCAATAATAACAGAGTTCTCAAATTTCCAAAACCTGTAATTCGGATCAGTTGTGGCAGGCATTTGCACCTCTCCTGTTAGAAAACCAAATCTGCCCTTACCATCTAAAATCAATCTTGCGGTTTGGGACCATTCAACATAATTTTTTCCGTTTAGTTGCTGGATTTCAACCTTGAGGGCATTAGAAGTTCCCTCATGGCCAAAAAAGTTGTTGGAAAAACTATTCTGGCTGCCTGGGCCGCTGCCATTGCCGACTGTGCCGCTGCCATTGCCGCCTGGGCCGCTGCCATCTGTGCCATTGCTTCTGCCGCCTGGGGTGTTGCCTAAATTGTCGGCGTTGTTGACTACTTATGAGTTTTTACCCAAACTGTCGTTGTCGCCGCTACCCATGAGGGCTACCTTCCGTGGGTATGTGTGCCATAGCTCAGTTGGTTGGAGCGTCAAACCCTAATGGGTTGTGGAAAGGTTTACAGAACCCTAACCAGAGCTCTGATACCATGAAGAAAGTAAAAGACAAAATACTTTCATATTTTATTACTACAGCCCTAAGCTGTTTATATAGGAAAAGAAATAACAATAGTAATTCTGAGTAATAGTGACAGAATAAAAATAAACATAATAATATAAAATAAAAGAGAATAAAATCTAATTTTTTTTTATTCTTCAACACTTGTCTACAAATATTGAAGGATTCAATTCACTAGTTGTTATTGTCTCTCCCGTGGATTATGCATGAATTGAGTAACCACACTTGTTGTATAAGCTATGTCTGGTCTAGTGTTGACTAGATAAGTGTGTTTCCCCACAAGAAATGATTTATTGTAAGTTTGGCTTTTGTATAGGTTGAATGGTCCATGCAGACACCTAATGGCATAAGGCTTGCATGTTGTTTGCTAGCATTTGTTTCAGATGCTATTCTTTAGCTATATTTTGTGATTAGCATGCAATGACACTGGACTGAACAAAACTTCAAATTGCGTAGTTTGAAATTAGACTAGTTGATGAAGAGTTCATAATTCATGTTATTATAATTATACTAGATAAGTTAAAATTAGAACTTTGCAAGTCTTGTTAAGCTGAGAATGACTGACTGTTCTGTCTGTGTGCCCTGTGTTTATTTAGAGTAAATTATATTCATTTATTGCATATGTTTCTAATTAAATTAATCCATAAATGTTTACACCTTACATTGATTAATTTTCACGTATTCACTGTCAATCGCTTGAATCTCTTCAGCAGAATGATCAGCAAGCCCCTCGTAAAAAGCTCCTACACAACCACTCCATGAGCAAAAGTCATGGTCAACTCTGAGATTTTGTTTGAGTATTTGGTGTTTCCATTTTTTCTTGTAAGTGGGTATTATCATAGGTTTAGAAAGTTGATAAATAATGTGTTTTTGCTTTACATTTTTCAGCTTAGACTCTCCTATGCACCGATTTCTTCAACTATTTTTCGTTGTCCCAACATTTTGCAGGATTCTAGCTATATTTATATTTATCCGAACTACAGATGGTATTATAGGCATATTTATCCGAACTACAGATGGTATGCTAGGCATATTCCAAAGTCTCTCTAGCCAGAGTTCGTGAGGTTGTTGTAGCAGACATGTTGCTTTTCTCCTCCCTCTGTAGAGCACAGAGATCTCAGGCGTCAATCTATCAAGACTTGAGTTATTATCGAATATAACTATGTGCGTCAAGACTTGTAGTTTGAGCATTGAATTGTAAATAGTGATAATGTCAATTTTTAATGATAGAATGTGTTAGGTCTTTGACCCTTTTTAATTAATGCAAAAAACAATAGCTAGAAATTTCTTATATATCTTTTCCCTTATTTTTTTCAAGGGTTTTGCTAACAAGTGCACTTGTTAAGGAATCAAAAGAGGAAATTTTGTATTGGAAAAATTAAAATTAAAATTTTGAAAAAGTTAAATACACAAGCTCTTATATTTTTAGTGGTGAACTTTTTATATTTGGATCACTAATAAGTGTTCTGGGAGCATTTGTTAGTATTTTTTTTTTTTTAATTAAAAAGGGGTACATTTTAGTGTCTGAGTATCCTCCACTTAATTACTGTTCTGATTATGAATATGAAATTTTAAAATGAATTTGGCATTTTGATTTAGATAATTTGGGTATCATAAGTTATTTTTTTCTTTTTCTGAATGGATATTCAAAAGTTATACTTGTGTTTACTAAATACAATTATATTCCAAAGGTATGTAATTCAAATTTACAGTATAAGAAATCAAGGTTATATTACTTTAATAAATCTAGCAAGTAGAAAATATAACCACCTAAAAGAATATTTTAAGTTGTAAAAAATACTCTATTAATTTCATTTTAAATGTTTCATTTAAATTTTCTATAATTTTTAAGAAAGTTATTAGTTGTATTGATTTCAATGATAAAAGAATTTTATTTATTTAAATATTTTTATTAATTGCAAATAATTTAGAAGTTTAATGAATTGAAAATATTAAATAAGAATATATTAATGAAAATATAAATAATATTATGTAAATATTATAAAATAATAAATAATTTGAAACAGAAAAATAACAAATAAAATATTTATGGCGAAAGAGTATAAGGGTTATGTATCCTAAAAGAAGAAAAAGTGCCCCTGTAAATTGGAAAACGTGATGAGATAGCATAAGGGCTACATATATGGCACCGGAAGTATGGTACAAACTTATTCTTGCCTCCATGTCAACAATATACGAATCAAATACTAAAACCAATCAAATAACTTAACTACTTCAAAAATAATACCTACTAAAGCATCAAATAACTTTATGACACAAACAAACGTCCAAAAAAAAAAAAACTTTGTGACACAAAAAGAGACCAAACGGTGGATCCATCAGTAACTATATTTGTACAAAACAGCTGATGTTTTCAAATGTCCCGGTGTTTGTCCACAACTTTCAAGACAAAACTGAGTCATCGATGACTAGTGTCATGAGCTTGTCAAAAGGAAACAGATTCAGAAATGAATACAGCCCATGCATCCTGTTCATTCATGTGTACTTAATTTCAGCATTGATCATCAGTCCATTCCATATATAGTTCAAGAGAAATTAAATTTTGATGATCAATTTGGATCGTTAACCTCAGTTAAATATGTGGATTATTGCATTCATTTGATGAAAAATGAAAATAATAAAATGTCAAAACTGATTAACCATCCACTGAACACAAATCACGATTTTGAACGTCATTAATCAAAATTTTCAGATGTTCATATACATACACATTAACTAACCATCCAAATTTTGTTCAAATATACATGATATTCATTAACCACAATTTTAGTTCAAATACACATTAAAATTGTGGTTAAAGACATTCAAAATTCTAGATAATTGTACTCAGATAATGGTTAATGAATTGCGGCACCTTATAATCATTAACTATCTACTGAATGCAATGAACCACATATTTGAATTGTATTAACCACTTAAGTTAATGTCAAATTTGTGTCAAAATAACCCAACTCATAATTCAATGATAGAACTTATCCATCTTTTATTTATGACTAGAACTTATCCATCTATGGCACAATACGTGTGCAGTGTGTGTGTGTATATAAATAATATTTTAACATACCTGAAGAATGGAGAAAGCCTTCTCTGCTATGTACTTGTGTAGGAGAGTTGCTCCTTTTTGTTGCAGTTTGTCTGGATGTAGGCATAACCTTGCTTTCTGATAAGCCCTCTTGACCTGTGACTTTTCTTGTAGATTCACAAGAGAAATAGGATACCAACCACTCTCAAGCCATAGAATCTGGTAATGAAACATACATACATGGGTCAAATTTACTGTTACCTGGATAAGTGGCAGAAGATTTCAAAAATTGTTAGAGTAATAAGAATACAACAACAAAGAAAATCTTACATGATGTAGTGTTGAAAGCAGTAGCCGAATGTCAGTTTCTTTGCCAAATGACCACATTCTTATATCTTCATCCAACTTCTCTGTGTCTGTCTGTTGCTTCTGCAGAAAAAACCATAATAGAGCACCATTCTAAATCTGTGTTCTTAGGATAAATAAATTGAAACAGAGAAAAATCCAAATAAATCCACTATTTCAGAAAATATATAAGTTGAAACCACTATCTATAATTTTGATTCTTTTTCTAATCATCACACATAGTTTTCATTATTATTTTAATTTGACTTAGTTTATGGATTGTGTTGATCAGACCCTCTGTCCAGACATCATGCAGAGAAGAATATATTCTGCCATTTATTATTAATTAATGCGATATTAATGATTTAAACTCGATCATGTTATAAAGTCAAACTTTTACACTGAGTTGCCATTTAGTATTAGTATTTTGAACTATTTTCATCAACTACTAAAATATCAATTTTTTCTTTTCTTGCCCCAAGTTTACGAAGAACATCATATCTCAAACATTTATTTATTTTAATAAAAAAATATGGTTAAGCTTTGTATCAGTTAATAGTAATATATTTTTACCTTAGGAGGTTGAACTTTTCCAATTCCATCATCATGGTATTCACTTGCATCAGAGCATCCTGCATCATCATATGATAAGATACAGTACAAATATGAGGTTGCATGCTTTTGTCTGTTTCAAGAACAAAATTTGTTAAACTTTTAGACTTTTTATTTTTTAAGATAATCAAATCACCTTGTATTTGAACTTTCTGCACATTGCCATCATTTCTCATGCTTTCGTCAGAGCTTCGCGATTGAAACCTCTCTTTAGCCCATGCAATTGCTTCATCAATGTCTGAAGATTCACAATCTTCCCTTCTGAGATTGGAGTTAATCTCTATGACATAGGAGCTCATAACCTCGTCATCGTCGTCATAATCATCATCAACATCGTCATCCTGTTGTATAACTTGTTCTGAAGGCACATAATCATGAACTGAACATTTTGACTCGGAAAATGGTGAATTGAGCTCGCAGTCATTGGTGAATGTTTTGACGTCTTGATATGTATTGGATCCGAGATTAATAGTTTCAGGGGATGAGGCCCTTTTTGAGAATTCCATAGGAGAACTTTTGAAGTTTGTCTTGTGATCATTATCCGGATAGTGAATTTCAAATGACTGAACATTCCATGGAAAAATAGACACTCCTTTCCTACTTGGGTATTCCTCAGGTAGCATAGTTGATGAGTTCCGTTTCCACGAGACACTAGTTGGTCTGTAGTAATAATAATCACTTAGAACCCACAGAATTTCCTTTAATTTTTTACCATAGTATCAGAAGGCAATTTAATCTTCAATTGAACTATACGAACTCAACCTTATGTCGAAAACTGCTTAGGAAGTTTGTTTTAGAGTTTTAGACCTCCCAACCTTCATTTTGGCTTAGGGAAAATTTGCATAGGAAAGTATGTTTTTCTGTTTCTTTGGAGATCTATCTAAGAGATACTATACTTACAGTTGAAGAATAAATCAACATGGGTCAGCACCAAAGCCAAAGCATAACAAGCATTGACAATGAAATGTTTCCCCTCAAAATTTTGTACAGAAAATACAAAAGAAAACATTTGACTGTTTTTTTATACAGAACTTTGAAGACAAGAAACAAAGTTAAAATGTGTCATTTTTTAAATTAAAACTAAAAATTTGTTTCCTGAAACCAAGCACATCCTTAGTTTCTTTCTCTCACTGCATTGAGTAACTAGCATGTTCAACTTGCGGCTAACATAGGTTTTAAATGCAGTCTCCATCGCGGACCATTTTTTAAAACATTTCATATCAATATCTTCCAAACGTATTGGTCAAATTAAAAGCATATAAACAGACCCAATAGTTGCAGTTCAGTTGGTTAAGCAGTGGTGAATTGTGGGAAGGACCGCGATTCAATCTTCACATAACACACTCTTCGAAAGTGGGATTTTTACTTAAGCACCCGAGTAGAGATTGGTCCAAAAGATCAAAACTAGTAAGAATACTTTGTGAAGTCATTGAGGTAACAAAGACCCTAATTAGTAATTTACCACAATTTCTTACCAATACACATGACAGACACTAAGCAATATCATCCTAACAGTTTCTATAAAATAACATATTTTCACTACTAATTTAGTTCAACCACAAATTCATCTTTGTAGATAAACATGGAAATAAACAAGAAGTGTGATAAAGGGTATAAATGTCAATTAGCAAAAAATGAAAAAGAAAGCCGTTACTAGTACCTCAGTTTTGAAGCAAAAGCAGACACTGGCACTTCGTCTCCGATCGTCGGCCGCCGAGGGCTTAATTCCTCGGAACTTAACGCCGACGAAGAATTCGCCTTCGACAGAGACCCCGATCGCTCTCTTGATTTACGATCATCGTCCGATCCGAATATGTCGCTGAAAAATCCATCGTTCCTCGCCGGAATACTAAACACAGGCAAGGTCATGTTACCCTTCTCCGCCGGAGATGTGAACTCCGGCAGCCGGCAAATTTCGTCGTAGAGCGAGCCGGAGCTAGAGAATTTGTGAACGAGTAGGGTTCTGGGTGGGCCTCCAAAGACATCAGAGTAGTCGTCTGCATGGACGGATTCGAAGTGGGAAACGCCAGAACCGGAGAAGATGGACCTTGTCCTCCGGGAAGATGATCGGTCCTCAATCGATCGCCGGCAAGGGTGGCCAGCCAATGTAATCGTACCAGTTCTCCATGAGTCGTTCATTTCCGGCGACGTTCACAGAGGAAGTTGCCAGAATATTCACCGGAAATATTATACGAGGAGCTTTTGCTAATTATTTAATTTAATTTTAATTTTAAATTTATATATTGTTTGATATGGCGGGTACAACTAATTATATAGACTATAGAGATAGATAGGGGTTACTAAAAAAGGAAAGAAAAAAAAATTAAATAAGGTTGGTTGGGCAAAAAGGATATTTGTGAAAAATTATTGATCGACCTCACTGGACAAACTAAAGTACCCGAGATAGAAAATGAATTTTCACCGACTAGACCAATATATATTTAAAATATGCTATTATGATATGAGAGGTCCAATATAAGAGGATACGGTAGAGATTAATTAATTTTAATTTGATGATGAATAATTGAGGTAAAAACTATGAAACACATAAATGATGATGGTACATCTTATAATTTGTTATGTAATACCAGTCTTTACCAAATATTTGTTACATTTTCTTTATTTAAAATTTATTGATTATTTGTTTAACTTATTTTAATTTATCTACTAATATGTCTCATCAATTATTCAAGTTAAATTATAAAAACAATTTAAAATTATTTGAAAATAAATTATACATAGATATATGCTATAAATTATTAAATAAACTAATTCTTTAAATAAAAATATAGTAACAACGTAAATAAAATTTGACATATGCATCCTCCAATCGTATTTCACAATTTTTATCAATTCGTGATATTATATATAATTCTTTAAAACATCAACACACATTAACACATTTTAGTAGCTCATTGTGGTGTTAGAGAGATCTAATATTGCTTATAGGTCTAACATAGCATCAGGTTGGTGGAAGGACCTCCGTTTACTCTCTTAGTGCAACTAACATAAAATTATAAAATTATAATATATAAATTAAATATGTAAATAATATTATATAATAATTTTACTAATATAAAATTATAATGTATAAATTAAATATGTAAATAATATTATATAATAAAAAATTAAATTGTAATAAATACAAAATAAAATATTAAATAATTTAACTACATGACTTGAAAATATCTTAAAATAATACATTATTTAATTAACTTGAAATCATCGATAATAGATTAAAACTGATATTTGCATTAATTTTTCTCTTTCAATATAAATCATTATGTTATCCGCTAAAAAATCAACTTTCATCTTATTTTTTTAAGACAGACTTAATAATTTTCATTGCTGAAAAAAGATCTTTCAGTTATGACAGTAAAAACAAAAAAAATCATGATAATAAAGTAGTATATCAATCAAGTAGAAATTTTGAATCTTTTCAGTTGCAACCAAACATGACCATAATTCTTGAATAATTGATAAATTATTCAAATTTAAATCTTGACCAGTATCAATCAAAAAATGTCAGAGTTGGAATTTCAATATAATCTTCTCTTGCATATTGAAATTTATAGGCTAATATTTTTCAACTAGAGTGCAAATGTTTTCAATGTTAAAAGCTTTATAATTATCCTTAAGAGTCAAAGCACAACTTAGAGTTAACAAATCCATTGTTTGCTCACTAATTATTTTATTCAACACTTCTAATTGTTGGTCTATGGCAGTAAAAAATATTTTAACTATAAAATAATGCTCTATTGTAACAAGACACTCTTGAAGATTAGAGGGTCCAAATCTTGTAGTTGAACATACATAATTAAGATTAGGAATCTCAATCATGTTTTTCACAAAGTCTTCACTTCAATAAATAATGCATCCCAACCATCTTCTCTCAAGGCTTAAATAAAAGATTTTGTTGTTCCAACCAAACACATGGCATTAACTGCATCATGAGATTGTTGTACTAAGACTTAACAAAGCATATCAACTACCCCATAATGTCTTTCATCAAATGCAAGATAAATATAAAATCAAACGTCTTCAAATAATTATAAGCAATATCAACATCATCATGTGTATAATAACTTGCTCTTTCAATTGTAATTTTTTTTCTTCAAATAGTACAAGTTGCCTCATATATACTTATCAAGCCACAAATAGAAGAGAAATGTGAACCCCAACGAGTATCCCACCTCGTTTCAAAGTACCAATTTGATTTGCACTTTTACTAGTTACAATCTCATCAGATTCTAGCAAATGTGTAATTTCTTATAACTGAGTAGTTTGTAACTCATCATGACGCTTAGTAGAAGAACAAACAACATTAAAAAAACAAACAGCTTCTCAAATGATTTATGAATTAGAACTTCTTTTGATGCAGTAACCAAGGTAAATTGTAATCGATGAGCAAAACAATGCACATAATATGCATAAAGACAATCTTTCATAAATAATATTTGTAAATCGTTTCATTCTCCTCTCATATTACTAGTACCATTATACTCTTAACCACGTATATTAGAAACATCAATATTATGTTAGAAAAAATATATCATATACTTTTTCTTTTAGAGTTAAAGTTGTGGTGTATATAACATGTGTCACACAAAAAAAAAACTATTGTATTAAATCAATTTTGCAAACAAATCTTAACACAAGAGATTGTTGTTACTTTTTTTTATTAATCACGAGCTTCATCTACAACGATGCAAAATTTAGAATAATAAAATTATTCACATATATCTTTTCTTACCCTACTAGAAAGAATATGCAATATCTCTTTTTGAATTTGATGTGAACTATACTTGGAATTATATGGAGTATTTTACAACTCAACTTTTGTAACTTCATTATTGTAAGATGCCAAGAGTTTTATCAATTGAAGAAAATTGTCATGATTTTTTGACCCGCTAGTTTCATCATGTCCCCTAAAAGCACAAGCTTGAAGTGTTAACCAATGAACATTGTCAATTGATGTCTTGAGACATATTCGATTCTTCAAAATTTATTTCGAGTTTTGCGCTTGAATAGTATTCCTAATATATCCATCTTGATTCAACAAGTCTAGACAAGCTTTCATTGCATTGTTGTGTAATGAGCAATGATCCATCCCCATGTGTTTGAGAAAGGTGCAACATTTTTCATTTATAACTTTTTCCAACTTTTAAAACCCGTACCAATGAAAATATCTTATCCCAACATCCACTTCGTATTTTGCTAAATAAATAGCATGGTAAGCAATATACAACATCTTTAGAAGGTAAATATTCTAGCCATGAAGAAAAGATATTGAAACCGTCTTGGATGAACTTTGATTCTGGATAAAAGATATTGTTCTAAATTTATTTGATAAGAACCAAAAGCTTAGATAAGCTATTTGTATTGCATCCAATTGATTTTGTAGATATTGTCAAATTTGAGGGCACTTTACGGAAAACTATTCATAGTCACTAATCAATCACTCTCTTTGTATCACAAATTAGTTACTAACATATGTGGTGAGTATGGTGACCAGATGGAAAATACTCTAATTTGGGGCATTGGTCGTGGGCCGACGAACAACAATGGTGGTATAAGAGGAGTCGCACAGATCATGCATACAAGTAGAGAGACGTGACGACAGAGTGAACATCAACATCAAAGAGAGACAAAGACGGACCACAAATGAAGACAAAAGAGAATACATAAACGAAAACGATGACGAAGACAAACGAAGATTCTGGAAAGGACGCTTTTGTTAAGAGGATGAAAGAAAGTGGATAAAATACATATTTTAGGTATATTTGTAATTTTATAATTTTAATAATAATATTTTAGTCATTTTAACTATAATTTTTTTTTATTGGGTGGTCGTGGCCCCTTGTCATAACTATGATATGCCTCTTTAGTCTTTGATAGGTTGGATGGTGAAAGAGAAAATTAGTTATATAAAAGTTTGGTTCATTTGGTAGGTTATGGTAGACATACTCTATTTTGGCATGACAATTGAGTGGATGGAGGTGTTTTGTGTGATAAGTATCTTTGTTGTATGAGGTTGGTGGTTGAAAAAAATAATTCGGTGGCGAAACATGTCTAGACTTGGGTGGGTGGGGGATTTGGAGGGGGATGACAATTTTTTTTGTTTAAGAGAAATAGTTATTATTAGATTGTACTTTTTTTTGTTGGATTTAGTGGTATTGCATGAAAATGTATTAGATATGTGAAATTGGCAACACGACTAAGAGGTGAATATTCTATCAAAGTTGTTTACAAACAGTTTTCTGACGAATCAAGTGTTGAAGTGGATCCTCTTTTTTATATCACTTGGAAAAACTCATATATCTCTAAGTATATTAGTTTGTAAGGAAGCTCTTCAATAATAGATTACTCACTATATAATTTGGTATGTTGTGGCATGTTATGTGATAAAGATATTCATTGTTTGGGATGTGAAAAATATGAATCATAACAACACTTCATTTTTTAACGTAATATCTTTAGTTGAGTTTGGTTCGATATTGTAGCTTGATTGGATGTCAAAGTGAATTACGTAACTGTTGACAAAACTAAATTTTTCATTTTCAGAGACTTCTTTTTAATTCAATAAATATTCGAAAAAGCATAATGTATATACTATTATGTGTTTAATCATGTTATGGAAAATGTTTCTTGGATAGTAGCTCTCATCAAGATTCTTCATGGCTAAAATTCAAAGTTAAAAGGTTTGATTTTGACTTTAATATACGGTGGAGTAATATCGAAGTTTGTTTGGATTTGGATAAGTCATCCAATTTCATTTAAGTTTTTGTTGTTTATTCTATTTAGATTTTTGTCATTTGATAGTCTGTTTTTTGCCTTATTATGTGGCACAAACTTCATATATTGTATTGTTTTAGGCTTATTTTTAAAAAGTATAATTTTAATAATAAAAAAGAGTAAAATAAATTTTAGTGCTTCTAAAATTTTATTGTAGCCTATATAAAAAAATATTGATTTTTTAGTCTTTAAAATGTTTTTAATTTACTTTTAATTTCTATTTTGATTTTTTGTTGTAAAAAAATGATATTTTTATTCTTATAGAAAGTCCATAGAAAATTAAAATAAAAAATAAAATTGAATAAAAAAAATTATAAACTAAACTTTAAAATTCCTAATTTTTTTAAAATTTAAAAAATACTTAACAAAAAAATATAAACCAATAAAATTTTTGAAACTGTTATCAATTAAAATCATATGCTATTGAACTATTTACACAATTCGATAATCATCCATGTATTGTTTTTTTTATAGTTATTTTAGACACATCTTATATCTTGGATATCTCTTATTTAATTAAAGTCTGACTTTTTCAATAAAAGAATAGCTTATTTTATGAAAGAAATAATATATAAAATAGAACTTTTACAAAAGTTGTTGATAGCAACTTTTACACAACTTTTGGACGGTTGTTCCAAAGGCCCACCCTTCGATCCCATTGGTCCTCATTTTATTTTTGATAAACGATAGCATTGCTTTACATTACTTTTTCTTTCACAAACTATTACTCTACGATCTGGATGAGATGCCTATGTTGCACTGTAATTATATTCTTTTTTACCACTGGACTATAGTTATTATATTATAAAAAGAAATTACAACAACAACATTCTATATCATTGAATAATTTATAAAAACAAACTTTAATATCACATATATTTTCTTCTAATTGTATCGAACAGCTTTTTACAAGTAAAACTTTAATGTATTTTTTTTAATTATCTTTGATTTTAAAAAAAATCGCAGTGATTCAAAGTTTGACTTATTGAGTAAAATTAAATCAATAATAATTTTAGATTAAATTTTCTCAAATAATTTATTTTAACTGAAATTAATTAATTATTTGATTAAACTTTAAAAATTATATTCTATACCCCTCATTTATACACTATTTCTATATTTT
>JBBPBT010000036.1:3123728-3135973 GCA_037974875.1 Cicer bijugum
AATGATTTAAGAAAAAATTTATTTTAAAATCATCAATTTTAGTTTTTTTATTTTTTTATTTTTATTTAAATAAGTGATTGCTATATATTTTTTTTATTATTTTGTCGTTAAAGTAGATAGTTGTTTCGTTTGTCATTCTAATGAGACATTTTAATTTTGTATTGTTGCAATGTTTATTTAATTTATATTATTAATTTTGATTTAACATATATTTTGTATTCGTTAATTTAATTGTGAATTCGTTTCATTTTTATTTTTAAAGATTTTGAATTGTATTATTATCAATCTATGTAATTTTAACTTCGAATGAATATAATTTTGTAAAAAAAATAAATTGGTAGATATACTTTCACCTGTAACATAAAAATTTGAATCCTCAAATTAGGAATTATTTATAAGTTTTAATCAAAATCAAGGTAAATGCTAAACCAAGCTGAAAGAGGTACGAGCCTAAACTGTTCACGAAAAAAGGAAGTGCACCAATCTTTACGGTGGAAACAAACAAACGACACGGTTTATGCATGTGTTAAACAAGGCTGTCAATTTGCTACAACCTTTTTGGTCATGTTGTGGATGTCAGAAAAGAAAATATACCAAAGATATATAGCTATAAGAAAGTGAAAGTGAGATTAAGGTAAAATGCATGTTCAACAATAAAGGGTGAGCTACGATTGTTGGTGTTGGTGGATAGTGCATTGTCACAATTCCATGCTTGAATAAAGCTTAAAACTAGGGAAATAAACAACCTCATAAAAAAAAATACTAATAACTATCCTTAAATCTTTCATTTTTAGTTTCTTAATCCTTAGAATTTGTAATCAAAATCCTTAAAATTAATCCTTTAATGATATTTCAACATTACAAAATTTAAATATAAATAAAATATAGAATTTAATCATTATATAAAGAAAAGTATAGTCGAGAGACGACACTACTCTAAAAGTAATTAAACAAATTCATTAACAAAAATTAATTATTAATGTATAAGTGGATATTTTACACCAACAACAGAGTTGCCAAAAACAAACTCCAAATATATAAAATTTTAATTAAAATGAGTAATTTTGTAATTAAAAGAGAAAACAAGCTTGACAATTCGCTATCTACCTTAATCAAGAAACAGATATTGGTGATAAATATAAAGTACACCTTAGATAGGTGGCATCATGCTTTTTAGATTCCAAAAATACATGATAATAGTACGGGAAGGAATTAACATGATCGAAATGGACAAACGTACAGCTTCGGCTTTGCCATTCATGGACCAAAACCAAAGTGAATGGGCCAAAACCATAAATAATACAAAGAAGGACACTTTCACATTAATTGAAGCACAAAGTACTCCTTTACTCATCCTTCTCTCGTATGTTCATAGAGACACATCACATGGTTTTGGTGTCCTCTTCATGTTCTATAAATGTCACATCAATTTTCCCAAAAAAATTCAACTATTAGAAAGGTCAAGATGCCTAACATCATCTTTTTTTTATCACTTATCACCCACTTTTTTAATTTTCATCCATGAAAGATTTTACCAAACGATTTCTCCAACACTCATCAAAGATCAACAAGTACAACTTCAACACCATTACCCATTATACTCTTCCATTATCTTTAATGGTGGTTCTTATGTTTCTTTACACGTAAGAACATGCGCTCCTACGAAGGGGTGACACCATAAATATGAAAAAGTCATCCAATTAACACATAGTTTGATCTTCTATTCACTCCTATTGTGACTTATGTTATAGGTAGATTTTACTGTAAATTCTCAATGAAGTTAGTGATTCAGACTAACCTTGCAAATTGATTTCCCTTTTTATTATAAATTCTCAATCAAGTTAATATTCAAACTAACCTTTACAAATGGATTGACCTTCACCTCACTCCCCGTTGAGACTTACATTATACATCAATTCTATTGTAAATTCTCAATGAAGTTAGTGGTTCAATATGAATGCGTACCTTCTCCAAACTAAATTTTTGTATTCCAATAAAGTTGTTCTTATAGAAGAACAATTCTAACAGAATAAAAAGTAAATTTCTCCACAGAAACAGAATATTATGTTCAATCACAAGATCATAAGTTAAGAACATAAGTTGAGTTTTTACAATTGAGTTGTGGAGACCAAATATATTATAGGAACCACAATGAGAAATGCCATATAGCTTACATTGTTTAGCTCATGAATTGTTTTAGGCATTAAAAACTGGAAAACAAAAGGCTTATGAGTAAGCTATATAAAACTACAACTAGGTACCACTTCCCACCATTTTAAGATTGAGAAGTAAGAGTGTAATAATACAAGAGAGAAGAAATTCACAGTATTTGTTGTCACAACAACATTCAGTAGTCTAAAGACCCCACAGTTGCTAACCCGGTGCTTAAATTTCTCGAGTCCTCACGGCCAGTGTAATCATCACAGATGCCATTAGAGTGCCTTTGATTCTGAGCTGAGTTCAGAAGCTCTAGACCATTGTTTCCCATTTGCTGCACTTCCTGAGGGGAAAGTATCTTGATGCACCATACACTATTTACAAATTCCCTGTCATCCAAAAGATCATGCAGACAACCATTAAACAATGAAAGATTATGTAATTCAATGATTCATAAAGTGATATGGGATTTCAGTTTATATAAAACCGCCATATGGTTGAAAATCATATTCCCCGATTTCATCCCATTCCATTATTTGAAAAAATACAACAAACAAAGCATGTGATGGAGAGTACTTACGGCCACGGACCATCGCCGAGGAGAAGAACATCATTCTCTTGATCAACAAATACAAGCTGCCAGCCTGATCTTACAGGGTCCTCCAACTCACGTCCAAGCCCAAACATGCGAGCAAGCTCACTGCGTAGCTCGTGGTAGTTGGAGAATTTAGTGATATCCAACGATCTACCGAAGGACCCTGACTTGTAAACCTGTGAAAATAGAGAGAAATTATTAGTATGTAAAAATGCAAGACTACAATGAATCAACTCTTACGCGAAATACAATGTAGCAAGGGAGTGAAAGTTAAATGTTTCAAAAGAGAGAAAAGGCAGAAAAGCTCACCTTCACAAAGGTTCTGTTTGGTTGGTTTCCTTGACCTCCATTTTCTGGAGTTTGCAGGAAATCCGACTCACCAATGCCATGTGTCATTCCAGGATTCAATGAAGAATCAGCGCCTGCAGTATTCAGGTATGTAGAAGATTGGAAAGGTGCAGTTGATGAATCACAGTTGCTGTTGACCCTCTTAAGGTTCGGCATCTCATTATACACTAGATGCGATGAGGGCTCTATGTTAAAACCAAACAAAAGATGGTTTTGTGGATCGGTGCTCCCTTCTATAGCACACTCCCTGCCGGGAAACGGTGGCAAGTTAACAGCATTTTGAGACATGGTAGTCTGTGACTGCCCTAGATGCTCCACTTGAGGCAAAACATAATTAGTTCCTCCAGAAGAAAGGAGAGGATCCACTGCGACACGCTTGGAGGGCCATGCAGTTGATGATTGAACCGGAACCCAAGAGTTTTGTCTAGGAAGGTTGAGGAGGTGAGATGTTTCATCGTTGGGAAATGAACCCAACATATTGTGCAAAGGTGAAACAATAGAAGTAGTTACATGATTCCCATTTGAATCAGTGAAATTTTGTTGATTACCAATTGAAGAGATAGCTTGCATGGGCTGTGTTGGTTGAGATTGAGGTGTCGAAACAAACTGAGACATTGTAGAGATGGCACTTGAAATTTGCTGATGATCTACAACTTGTTGCTGCTGTTGTGATTTTTGTTGTTGTTGCTGCTGCTGCTGTTGCTGTTGTAGATGATGATGATTTTGATTAGTGAATGAGTGCTGATGTTGAAGAAGCTGCTGGAAATGTGATTGAGTTTGAGGCTGAGATTGAGATTGGGATGGATGCTGATTTTCTTGATTCTTTGGAAAAGCTTGCTGAGGTTGAGATTGCTGCAACATCTGGTTCTGCATTAAAGCAGCAGTACCATTGGTGAAATTCTGCGGCTGCTGAAATTGAAGTAAGGAAGCAGGATGCTGTTGTTTAGAAGGGTCGAAAGTCCTCATATCCTGAAGCGCAGCCGCTGCCATAGCTTGGTACATATCTGGTTGCAAATGCATCATGGAAGGATCAAGTCTCGGCTGCATCCAAGGATTAACACCAATCCCTTGAAAATTAAGAGTTTGAAGCCCTCTATCTGTATCTCGAAGCCACAATAGTAGAGAGTTCATGCCAAAATCATCGTCCTTCAAGCCTGCTAGCATTTATTGGTAGATCAACAAGAATGAGTTTCTGTTGATGTATAAATGTAATAATCGTTTTCAAAGTTAAAGATAGATTAGTAGACTAGATAGTCATAAAAGTTCTTCAAAATATTGTCATTAAATGTGGCGCGATATTACATACCGTGGAATGAAGGAAGTCCTGGAGGCCATGGTCTTTTAAGCCTAAGGGGGAATGGCGACGGGTACATTGGAAATGTTGTGAGTGGCTCAATTTCCCATAGAGAAACTCTAGGTTGCCTTTCACCAGCTGTGGATTCATCCCAGCCAACCTAAATCTCAAGTCAAAGCCACAATTAAAAATGTTCATTCAATAGCATCAATGGAATATTATGAATGTTTCAATACAGACCTTGACTGAGCGCCAATGTGAATTTGGCCAACGGACAGAATCCAGATCGCTGATGCCAGTTATCGTTCCCATGTAACTGCATGAGTATATATTAGAATAACAAATATACATCACCAAATCTACAAAGTGACTGATGTGCATCCTATAGGGCATAAAAAACCTACCGCCGAACACTGGATTCCTCTGTTTCAAAAAGCATCCTGAAGCGCATACCAACTGAAACTCGAGTATGATATACAGCTTTAACATACTTTGCCAGGGGTATAACAAATTCTGATGGGCTAGCACTGAAATAGGGGGAAAAACGACTGTTTAAGTAAGTATATTTTAAACTGGAAATTCTAGAAATATATGACAGTTATACCGTGGGTTATAGAAAATGGTGAAACGACTGTTCGTTGCAGCTGCATGAGCTGCCGCAGCAAGTAGCCCCAAGTGCATGCTATCACTTGACAACACTGACGAAGGCATCATAGGTTGTGGTCGATTAGCACGCCGAATACCAAGAAGCATTTGATTTTTTTCATTCCTGCCAAAGAAAATAGCACTTGAATTTACATCAATTACAGAATATCAGATAATTACTAAAGAAATTAACCATGTTTCACATAAAATCATAAAGCCTAGATTAAATAAACTAGCTAGGAGAAATAAAATGTAACAACTCCCTTAAAGCCTAGATTTAAAATAGCAAACCATTGAAGGAACATTGGCTCAACATATGAACAAAAACATGTCACAGTAAGAATTTTTCTTATATTCTTCAAAATGGCCAAATGAATTACAAATTACAAGTTTCGTTTCAGTGCTGAAACAAGTCGATCAACCACGTCGAAGATTAAATTTCCAGCATATATGATAAAAAAAACATTACTTACCATATAAACAGCACTGAATCGCCAGCAACAAGTCTTTTAGCACTCACAAAGACACTCCACCCTGTAGTAAGCAAATGCCTTTTGGGCTGACCTGGAGAAACAACAGAAACCGAAGTTAAACCTTATAAATGGAATGTGAACTTAGTTTCACTACCAAGTAATAAACATAAAAAGCTTTTAAATGAAGTATAAGTAAGTAAAATGCTATGCTTGCTACTACAAAGAGGTAAGCAAACTCAAATTTATAACTTACCACGGAAGATATGTTTGAATTTCCAGTCAATACCATGCAAATCTCTTGCAATCAACTCTTGAGCAGGAGGCTGTTGTGAAAAGTCCTGTAGATCATAATTACGAAGTCAAGTTCAAAGATTCAATGAAAATGTTAAAATATTTGCAGCATAACAATGACAAAATTTTACCAATGGAGGAAAAACTTTTTCTGCTGCACGGCGAGGAACAGAGAATCCACCGTGAGTGCTTGTATCACTGGCTGTCAAAATTTTGCAAAAGTAGTTAGTTGGCTGTTTACTTGCAGCTCCCAACTCCGCAGGAAGATATGCTTCTTTTTGCTCTTCCTGAAAACATGGTCATAGCCAAAAGTTTAGAAGTTGAATGTAGCAGTAAAATCAAAATAACTCGTTTCGGTTAAGAAAGGGAATATACAGGATTTAGAGGTTGCAAGGTCATTTGTGCATACACTTCATCTGTCTCAGTATCTGCCTGAATCCAACAAAATCAAACAAATAGTTAAAGAAAACGAGTTTTGCAGCACTAACAGTTCAAATTGAAGGAGTGTCTAATACATGTTAGTGTCCGACACGGAATTTCTTCTATTTTACAAATTATTTCGGTGTCAACATGTCAGTGTAGTGTCTGGAATAGGAATATGAGAGTTACATGCACTGTAAAAAGAATAAATAAATGGATAAACAGGCCTTACATGCATAGTCAAATTATGAAGTTGGCAAATAAGTTGGGGAGGTAAACTTGGATTGGGGATGTATGTATCAACTTCCCTGTTGGTAGATACAGCAACCTGAGAAAAAAAATGCTGATTTAGATCATGCATGCACCCAGCTTATGCAGAAAAAGAACATATAAATTATCAAATGTGAAAAATCATGTGCTGAAAATAGAGACAGTTAATTCATTAATCCGCAACAGTTAGTGTTATAGAATTGTGCTTAGGAGTAAGTTAAGCATTACTATAAACAAGGGACTCCATAATGAAAGAATAAAGCCAGTTTTCTTTTTACAACTCAACCCTTAAAATTAGCAGCTAAATGCATCACAAAGACACAACAGTGACAAGAAAAATAACCATAGGTAATTAGGCATGTAAACAGTGTTGTCAATCGCGAGTTGTAGAAAATAGCACTTTACTCTAATTGCGGAACCATATACGTTGTAGCTACTATTTGACATCACTAGTGTAAACAAAACAGCATCTACCAGTCCAGAAACTGAAAATTCGTGTTATTATCACTTTTATGCATGCCATGGTTTAAAAGAAATATAATAAAATTGAAAGAGAGCTTCCTTAATGATTTCTCTGTGGGAGCAATCTAAATTCATATCTGACTCACCTGTTCACTGTGACCTTGTGGAAAGTAGACCACACGGCTTCCAACAGCTGGCAAAGAAACAAGAGGACCAGCACAAGCATGCCAAAGTTCTGAATCTAGAACACGTTTCTCCCCTACAACAAAAAAAAAAAATGCATCCTTAATTAGAATAGAAAGTTTCACAACTGCCACCTTAAACCCCTCAAAGAGTCAAACAATTTTGGCATGTTCTTAGCAAAGTCAAGATCTTAAAACAGCAAAGCAGAAAGAATAGAAATTGTACCCTCTAACAAGTAATATTTTGATTATTTTCACATACACTACTCAAAGAATGAATGCAAAAACATGTTAGGACCACCACCATATTAGGCAAACAAATTTAAATCCTCAGTTCTCAGCAATCATGTTTCTTCTAAATCTAAAAGATGAAAAATCATTCTAATCCCAAAAATGGAGAAATTTTGTTACCAAAAAAGATTGGAGAATAGAAGAGAGATGAAATGGAAGAAAAATATACAAAGATAGAAATTCACCTACCTTCAGGAGGTGGAGGACTAAAACCAGCTGAAGAGAATTTCATTTCAGCAATTTAGAAACCTTCTAAAAGTTAAAACCAAACCCAACAAAATCAATGATTTTCAAGTACACAAATTTCCACAAGATGAACCCCAAACCAAAAACAAATCCTTTTGGTTTCTTCTTTCCAACTCAAGAATATCATTCTTCTTATCTTTATCACCCCTTTCACCAACCAAAACTTAAACACCCAGATACTGAATCACCTCAAAAATCAACTAAGAGCCTCAGAAGAGAATGAAAATTTTCACACTTTTTAATCCTCAGCCAAAATCAGTTTGACTAAAGAAGTAAATCGTTTTACTAATACCCTTCATTCGTTCTTCAACCCCCACAACTTCCCCCACCTCAAGTTCCAGTCTTGAACCATAATACAACGTTTTCAACAGAGAGAGTAAGCTTTGGTTATTTACCTTCACACCCAAATTTGGCAACAAGCTCAAAAACCAAACAGATCTCAGTCAAAGAAGCAACGAATCCCAAAGAGCAACGGATCTCGAGGAAAAAAAAGAGCAGAATGAAGCTGGGAATGAGCTCAGAGTAGAGTCAGAAAGTGAAACTAACGTTATAACAGAAAACGACCAAGAATAGAAACGTAAACACTTGTTCTCTTTTATTTTTCAAGACAGGGAACCAGAAAACAGTGTGCTTAATAAAAAAAAAATGTAAAAGAAATCGGGTCGGGTTATTTCTTCAGTAAATGATGGCGGCGGCGACTGTGGGGTTGTTGCTACTTACTACTATCGATTTAACCGTTTTTCTCAGTATGTTTTAGAGTGACTATACTATAGTGCTTTGTTGAGTTAGTTATTGAAGAGAGAACGCAACCGCCATTGTTTTTAAGGAAGGAGAAGAGAGTGTTTGTGTCAGTCAGATCGGGTGGTCTTTTTTTCTTCTACTAATCAGAGAGAGAGAGAGAGAGAGAAAAAGTGATTCAGTTCACTCACCGTCATTTTGCTTTTCATTATTACAGTTATATTGCTCTTTTTTTATTGTAATAATGAGCGTAGAGAAAATGTAACTTTTTTTCGTGCCCACTATTTCAGACATCTAACGAGGAAAAAACACACAAAGGTCCGTTTTAAACAAAAATTCTTAATTATTAATTAAAATCTTTGCACACCTCCAACATCCATGATGTACTCTGTTTCGAATACTTTAAAATTACACTTAAAGTTTATGGTTAGACAAAAGGCTATACATGGAGTTTCTTAAAAAAATATGGTGAGATGTTTTTAAATTTATGGTGGCCGTAGACAAATGATAAATTAAATATAAAGTATTTTCTATTTTGGTGTCCAAATGAATTTCAGCTCACTTATTTATAGTAATAGTTCTTTTATATTAATATTTAATAATTTCTAAATTCTTTTGACTTAACATCTCAAAATAATTATTAAATAAGTTTCGTCAATAAATTTATATTATTACATTTATTTATTTTAATAATTTCTATTTCACAACGGAAGTCACTTTAGTAATTAAATTTTATCTTAAATTTTATTGTGCTGGTTCATATAAAGTGAGGTGTAGAATTGCTACTTTTTCTAATTGATGGTGTTTACGAGTGTGAATAGGTCAGGCCAAACTTTGAAAGTCTCGAATTTAATTTATGATTAATTTTTTCGATCTAAATCTGACATACGATTTATCATAAACTTTTTTTCGATCTGATCTGACATTTTTTGAAAGTCTGGTATGATCTGAAAACTTATTTAAAAAATTATTTCACATTAAAATATTTAAATAATATATTTATTTTTAAATAAGTCAAAATAGGCTTTTATATATAATCAAATCTAATAAAATTATAATTACTATATATACAACAACCTTTAAAAAATAAATAAACAACATAAACTCACAATTCACAAATTTAAAATAACAAATATTAATATTAATAAAATAAATCTAGTAAAAAATTTTAGAAGTATCATCTATTTAATTTAATAGACTTTAAAAAAAATTAAATCTAACTTTTTATTAAAAATTCCGGACCATAAATAAATTTAGTCATATACCCTTTTATGGACAAGATAGCCTATTCTAGTGGTACTTCCTATTAGACAAAACAACTATCATTGATGATACTCTCTCTAATTGGTGGTACTTCCTGTTAGGCAAAACAACTATTATTGATGATACTCTAAGTACTTGCAGGATAGAGTTCTTCACCTTACGGTCCTCCACCAGAATTTAAATGTTGTTTAGCCAATGTTTGCTTACATATTGTTCAGTTTCCATTTTATATCCAAAGACATGTAAATTTAAGATGCTTTGAATTGTCACTTTATGTGAACATGTCATGAAATGTCATTTTATGGAGACAATGATGAACAAAGTTTGAAAATATAAAAGTGTGAGGGAGATAATGGAGACTTAAATAAATAGTATTATGCGTAAAAACTAAAATAGACATCATGAATAGGGTACTAAAAAATGCGAATAATATTAAATATTATTTCATATATTTTTATATGTTTTTTACTAATTTTAATTCATAAATTTGTGATATTTTAATTATTTATTTTATTAATTTATATTTTTTAATATTTAATTATTTAAATAAAAAATAATAAGAGATCACATCTTAAAGATATGACCATCCTATCCACACATAAGGACCATAATAAAAGATGATATAAAAAAAAGGAGTATTTCAATATTTTGGTGTTTGATTTAAAAAAAGTATGATATTTTAGATTTTTTTAAAAAAATGGTGTTTAAAAACTACAATTTTCTTCTTTATAGAGGCAAATTCGATATGAATGATGAGGGATAAAGGGGGTGAAAGTGGTGGAGACCACGGCCCCAAGAGCGTTTGAATTTAACATGCATGGAAGGATACGGGAGTAGCATGTTCGAGATTGTGTAGCATCATTGCAAGTGCAACTTATGCAAGAAGCACTCATACAAAGGTAGAGCTGGCCTAGCAATAGCATGCCTATCTACCATCCACTCATCGTGAAAATACAAGGATCGCATTTATATTTGGACCTAGCGACCAAAGTGCTATACAAAAAACTACCTAACTATCTATGCTATATATATATATTTCTATTTACAATTTTTACTTTGGTTCGACTTTGTTTTTATCTTCTAGTATAAAATAAATTTATTTTAAAATAGAATAATTATTTTTTGAAATAATAACCATCTAATTAAATTATTTATTAAATTTTATAAATTAATAAATATATTATTAAAATTGTAAAATATCAATCAAAATTATTTTAATTTAAATTTTTAATGTTAGAGATTATGTTTGACATATTAATTTGATATTTAACTCTTTCACATTAATTTCATATCAATGTCATTAATTTTTCTATAAAATTTAAATTTTTTATAGACTAATTAGTCCATACACAATTATAATTATTCTCAAAAATAATATTTGAGATAACAAAATTTTATCGTTAAATTTATCATTGAGGATATAACATTGATGTATGATCAATGTAGATAAACTACATATTCAATTACACTCTCGCGTCAAAATATTTAACAATAAAAGTTTATGGAGAGACTATATTGATTAATATTTTATAAATTTATGTATTTATTTTTTAATTTACGTAAAAAAAAGTTTCACGCCATTTTGAAATCAAGGTTAGAGGTTTAAAATCAAGGTTAGGGGTGGTTTACAAACATTGCATTCATCAATCTATCATTTTCTCAAATGATAAAATTGTGATGCTTACACGAAATCTAAAGCAAACAATACTTTAGAAACATAATATTGTAGGCTTGAAGTCGAATGTTGGCGTCGTCTTTGGAAATCAAATCATGAGGTCTCTGCCACACACAAGCACTGTCATACACTTTGGTCCCTTAACCTCAATTAGGGCTAATATTTTGGTACATAAAAAAAGTATCACATTGTTTAAAAATTGAAGTTAATGTTAGTTTATAAACACTCACATTCTTTAATTTAACTTAAGGTGCACTTTCACAAAATATCATTTGTGAGGGTACCCTTTATACTCTCCATTTTGAATGGGAGATAAAAGTTTAAAACTCAAATGTGAATTAGACAAAAGAAATAGAATAGAGTATAGAAAATGACATACCTAAAATTTATATTATGTTTTTTAAAATATATAAAAATAGCCTATAAGTGCTCACCTTATTAATTTTTATGTTTTCATTATTATGATCAAATCATTATTTAAGTCAAAATTATCAAATGATTTGAATTTCACTCTTAAAAATTAAAGATGAAAGTGTCTAAACACATATGTACACTCAATAGTATGATAATTTTGACAATATAAAAATTTTGTTATGATTATGAGTTGTACAATGCAACAATTGAGAAAAGTACTGGAAATTGAAATCAAGTACAAAAATATAATAAATTTGTCCAAATACAAAAACATTAAATAGTTCATCCAAATAATTTTTTATTTTAATTTTCAGAAACTATATATATATTTTGGAGTAAGCTTTGATCTATAACTTTCTTATATCACAATTAAAATTTAGACGACCTCTCTTGTGTTTGTTTATAAGCTTTTCTATTACATAATGTACAATAATTTTTATATAATTTTAATTTTGATTTAAAATAAAATGAGTGAACATAT
>JBBPBT010000036.1:3152362-3171270 GCA_037974875.1 Cicer bijugum
AAGTTTTTTAATATATAAAAAGTTTTAAAAAATTATTGAAAATATTTTTATAAGATTTTCGATGTATAAGGTTAACTAGAAAACTTTTAAAAAAATTTCTGATATAAAATGATAAAAATATTATATATCAGTAATCTCATGTACCGAAAAACTAAAGAAAAAATTATTTGATACATATCTTTTAAAAAAGGAGTTAAAAATAAATTAAATGAATAACAAAATAATAAAAATTTTAAAAAATAGAAATTAAAAAAACTTTGACATTGATAATTTGTGGTTTTAAACAAAATTATTCCGGTAATCAGCTGTATCTTGAAAATGGCGAACAAAAATTTCCATTAAAATAGTTTATTTGAGTATTGAAAATTTTTAAAATAAACTTTGAAAAAGTATATATTTTATAAAAAGTTTTCGAAGTATAACTTATATCGAACAACTTGAAAAAAAGTTTTCTATAAAAAAAGAATAAAGCAGTACTCATTTTTGTACCCGAAAAGTGAAATGATAGAGTAAAAAATGACAAATTTTAATATTATATGAGGGCAGAGATGTCAATTCCATTGCTTTTGTGGGGGTATCAGTTAATTTTTGAGGGGTACATGGTATAATTTCCAAAAAAGGATGGGATTATCATCCCAAGCCCAGTCCACTGTGTTTTACGAAGCCCATCATCACTGGGTTGGTTTGCCTTTGTGTTGTATCACAATCAATTGGATTGTATCGGAGTCGCACTCGCACTCAACTCTTTCCGGAAAACGTTGCCGGAGTTCGTAGTCGTCGGAAGGAAGGTAGCGAGAAGCTGCTAGAACATCTGTCCAGGTTTCTCTCTATTTGTCTCTAATTTTACTTTTCGGATTTTCTTTCCCCTGTCCTGCATCGCACGAGCATGCGATTCTAATTTTACTTTTCTCTCTCTGTCATGCTTTAATTTTTGTACCATAATGTTGTATACCCACTGTGCAACTAGTTCAAATTTATAATGTGGAAAATAAACATTGTAACATTTGTTATTTATTGATTGTGCATGCATAGAAGCTGTTTGTGAATTTTCCTGATTGAGCGTGTTTGGTTTTACTGTGCCAGAAATTGATTGAATTGATTTTGTAAAATTGATTTTAGTTAAGCATTGAGTTTAAGATAAAATAATTTATGTTTGGACATGATTAAGGAAAAGTTAGTTTCAACCATAAATTTGAAGGTAAAACTATGTTGTAAACAAAAACTACAAATCCTAGTTTCAAGTTAGAATCAATTCTAGAGCTAAAATCAATTCTTATTAAGAACCACAAACATATCAAAATAAAATTTAAAACTTCAGAATCACTTTTGACACTAAAAAAATGAATGCAAACGTATAATGAGTGTTTATTATCTATGTTGCCTGTACAGAGAAGACAAAAGGGGTTATGGCAGGCAAAGCTGTTGGTTCGGCGGCAAAGGCGGTAGCAGAATACCAATATCCATGGCGTGAGAAGTTAACGAAATACAAGGATGAATTGGCCAAGGGAGTGTGGGGTTACTGGGAGCTAGGGGCATGGAAGCCACTCAGCATCAGTGCTCGGCGTAGGGCTAGACTCCGGAAAGAAGTCCTTCTTGCTGGGGAAGATTGGACTTATGATCCTGAAAGGAAGGAGATGAAGACCAGGCGAAAAGGACATAAGGTTGATAGGATAGCAGCTGAGAAGAGGGAAAACACTGCCAGGTTGATGGAGAAGATGCCAGATATGTTGCTGGAATACAAGAAGAAAAAATGGCAGAAGAAGATGAAGGAAGAAGACAAAGGAAAACTTTGATTTTTGCTCCTTGGGTATGCCTTTTTTGTGCTTCAAATCTTTTGGAAGGATTTATCACTAAGAAGTTATATTGTTTTTCTTTCCTGGGTTGAATGCAGGTTGGAAATTGTAATTGCCTATAAGGTACTATGCCAAACTCCCTTTCAAAGGCCAAGTTCTTGTTCTTGCTTTTAACTTAGGGATATTGCAGCTACCATGTTATTACTATTACATTGTTGGTACTTACAAGCTTGGGTTTACTGTCAAATCATTTGCTCTTATATACACCATTTGATCAACTAGTTGGCTTTATTTATTTGTGTGGGTAAGTCTAAAATGAAAGCGCTGAGATCTAGAAGGAGCTGAGCACAATAATTAAATGAGAAGTGCAATTAACACATTTCAACAGATGTGTTTATCATTGAGTGAATATTGTGTAAGTTTCATTGAACAGCCTAGGTCCTCTCTATTTAGTCAATTCACACGAAGTTCACTTTCGCTTAATACTATTAAAAGTGTGGTGGGAAAAGAATATCTAAAACTTAGTTGCCAAATATCTAAATATAATATATTGTGAATAACCTTTCTATTTTTATTTTGATCCTGTGATTAATCTTGCTGGATTAGCTTTTGGATTGGATTTTATATCAATCTCGGGTCTAATATAGTCCAACTAGGATCAGAACATTGTAATGGAAATATACTTAAGTGGGTTAATGAAGCTAGGACTGGAACTCTGGAAGACTCAAATTGAACATAGTGAAGCTATAGCATGCTCGGTGAAGCTGTCATGGTAGACTCAAATGTAGCCACCATACAAGCTTTAGCTATGTAAGTAGCAAATCTTAGTGGTACCTCACTACCTCTATATAGTCACCCTTGCTTAAAGATAGTTAGTATACACTTGTTGAGTTGGTACCGAAGTCAATCCCTTATTTTGTAACAAATATTTAACGCCATGCTATGTGGACCTTCCAACTTAGGGGAGCAGAGAGCCAAAATAATGGGAAAATTAACTTAACTAAGGTTCGGACTAATAGGGTGTACTATCTTTGGTCACTATTATTAGCAAAAAGTGGTTTAAAATGTTAATCATTATTATCAGTAAAAATTAACTATTTTTGATTCATTTAATACTAATATTCTTAGCATATCATTACTTTAAGAAAAAACATTTTATGTCCACCATCAGACAAGAAGCTGTCATCCATTTTTGTTTCGTCTTGGCACCATTAATATATTGGTTTCATTTGTTTGTCTTAAGTTGTTCCAGACCCAAAGCTTTCGTCTTGGCACTGTTGTTGTATTGGTTTCATTTGTTTGTCTTAAGTTGTTCCAGACCCAAAGGTTTGAGATCCACCCTCAGCCCCTCAAATTTGACAGAATCCACATATCCCTTGTGTCTCCTTCCCTCTAGCTCAGAAGAGTTGTCCGAGCTATTGTTTGCTGTGTGTTGCTGGTTGATTCCTTGTAGCTCGGCTGCTGGTCCTGTTTTCTATGACCAATGATGTTTGAAGCAATTGTGAGTTTGCTGAAAATGTAATTTTAGTGTAATATTGAAATTTGAAAAGAATCTGTAGTGTCTGGATTTCGACCTCTGTTGCCTTGTTGGGTTGATTTTGGTGTATTTATTGAGACAACTTTTTTAGGCTGCTGCAGCATTATTTTTCTTAGATTTTTTTATTGATGCACTGAACTAATTGAATTTGAATCTAATACCACGGTGGCCAATCTTGGATTCTCTGATTAAGTTGTTATTATTGATATCCTACTATATTAGAATTTCTATTTTTCAAGCGGTTATTATGAAGTAAATCTCAGCCGCTTCTACTCTAGTTCTAGGTAAAATCATAAAACTTTGGTTTTAAGTGACAATTAAATAAATATAAATCATTTATTGGCGTGACATTAATCTTATATTATCCTGTCAAAATGAAAAATGTTAAATTATGTTTGAAGTTTTGCAGAAGAGGACAAAGCTATGCAGTTTTTATTTAATGTATGAATGAGTAGACAACATCTTTTGTCAACAATAATAAAGTCTACATTTTCTAACTAACGAATGAAGATTTTGTAGGGAGTAATTCGTCATCAATACTTTACTTCAGGACACATTTTGTAATTTTAAAAAGACAAATACTAACAAATACCTTAAGTACACTCGCTAAAAAGTATATAAAATAGTGCATGGGTTATATACATTGTGTATTTGGAGTTCAAATTTTAATAGAGTTTATTGATACTACAGCTAATGAATTGGAGAAAGGAGAAAGATTATTCTGAAACACTTGGATGATTTGTTGATATTGGTTCTTAATATACAAAGTAGAATCACGGCAAAAATTATTCTTTCAATTTCAACACTAATACATTTTCTAGGATATTAATATTATTAGGATAATACGTTAATAGATTCAAATCCTGAACCTTTTTGTCACAAATATTTAATTACTCCCTCCGGTACAATTATAAGAACAAAAAACAATAAAGTTCGATATCCATTGACTTATTTATTAATGTTACTTTTTGAATTGCCAATATATCTTTTATAAAAACGTGTGGGACATTCATTAATATTTAAAAAATAAATATTAAATAAAGATAAAAAATTCATTTAAATAATAAATAAATCTTAAAAGTTACGACTTTTTGTTATAAATATCCAAAAAAATCTTCAAAACTTTTCTTATAATTGAGATGGATGTAGTATTAAACTTAACGCAATTTGACTTCATTAAAATAACAAAGATTTGCTTTTTTTGGGCTTTAAACCCGTTGTGTTTTAAAAAACAGATATAGTCCAAATTATTAGTAAATTACCCTTCAAAAAAATGTTAGGAGAGTAATCTTAATCTTAATATGATGTTGGCACATCACCGTTAAAAACTATTATTTATTTGCCATTTATGTGACATCTTACATTTTCTTCTCAACCTTGAATATATTTTATTATTCTTTCAAGTATCCCTCCCTCCTTCCTTCCCTTTCTTGAGCCACACAATTCAATAAGAAAACAAAAACAAAAACCAACCAGCAAAGGACAACCAACTGTACATTGTAAGGAATAATCCGACACTTTTACTATCTTCAAAGTTAAAATTTCTTCTCATCTCTCAATATATGGCTCATTTGTGCAAACAAAAAATAATTCAGTGTTTCACTTTTCACTTCTCCATTTTTAACTAGAAAAATTTGTTCAGATGATGTTACTCAATAACTTAACTAATAAGTTGCTTCTTTAAAATCCTTTGCAGGTTAGGAAAATGAACTTGTATCACGAGAGTATCATCCAGTGAGACTGAAGAAAATAAGCACAATTTTGAGAAATGTCATGTACATAGATATTTCATTAACCTACTTACTTTTTTGTTTCTCCATTATGTTGCTATTTCAAAATAAAAGATTCATAGAAATGCAATTGTTAAGGTAACAAAATCTCATCTTAGTGTATCACATGCTTCTCTTGTTGCTTTATTAGCAATTAAGGTAATGCTTATTTATTCTTCTTTAATGTTTTATTACTATTACTTAAAATATGTCTATTACTATTCTCTTGTTACTTATAATATTCGTATGTTTTCTTTAAAGTGATATGTTATGATAACGAGTATTGAATAGATAAAGTTAGAACAAGTGGTTCATAGGCAACATGAGTGAACATTCTATATTGATACAATGCAATGTAAAAAAGTGTTGTGGTTTAGTTAATGATGTATTGATGCTACATTTTGGACTTTGATTTCTTCTTTTGTGGCTTAGTTAATGATTTGGTGCATTGTTAATAGCTTCGGAAATGCAAAGCAGTGGAATGCTATCTAGAGAACAACTTTTCAACATTTTTTAGCGTTTCACTTTCCTTACATTACATGTTGATGTGGGGAAAAGGATTGCAAATGCTACTTTGGAGAAGCATGTTAAACCAATGGCATTAAGGGAAGACAAATTAATAATCCATCACCTTTTGCTCTTTTAGAATACTAATTAATGATCCATTATTTAGTATTCATTTGAAGTCTCCTACAGCTATTTAGAGAGCTTAATTGGTTCTATTTTATAGGGATCAAATCCCATTCTATTGTAAGACTATAATAATATGAGATGTATATCTCTCTTTGCATTTGAATACAAGCAACTTATTTCAAAACTTCTTTACTTTTCACCCATTAACAACACCAACAACCATGTTTGCAGGTGAATTAGTTTTCTATATTTTAGTTTATGCCATTTATTTTTTATAGGGCCCAATGAATTTTCATGTACATCTTTTATTTGATTATTTTAACTCTATTATTAGTATTACTTTGTCGTAGGAATTGTTATAGCTTGATAACCTTCAATGATAGAACTCATGGTTATTATTAACTAAGAGGATTCATGATATAAAGAAACAAGAAGTTGCAGTTACAATCACAATCATAAAATCTGTAGAATAATATAATTGCACATTTTTTAAGTCAAAATTATTATCATGTAATGTCACAGGACAACAATGTAGTAATTATTTCATAGAATTGTTGGTTGAGAACAATACTAAACATAATTGAATACAAGAGCTCTCTTTGCGCTGCTTACACAAAAGAACACTTCCAAGACAAATTTTGACAAGTGCCCATATCAATAGCTTTATTAAAAATTTAATATCTTTTTGCTCATTAATATATTTATGATATTTAGATAGGAATATTTTCTAACCATTTGAATTTTATAAATTTAATTCTATGATACGTTTTTCACGTACATTATTGTTAAATGAATTTTAGACATTTTATATTGTCTAAAATTAGTATATAACAAGAATTTTAGACATTTCATAAATATTAGCTTATAACGAAGTTACATGAACCAGTTCAACACGGTGTGGAACATGTTAAACAGACAAAAAACCAAGACTCCCTTTAGAGCTACTAGTTTGGCTATATGTATGATATAACAAATGATTTGCGGACTTCTGTGATTTCCGACACCCTATAATAATACGCTTTTCAATTGTTTACTCTCTCTTTAGTTTGTTCCTCAAGCTGTGCACCTATTCATTCAGCTTGTATTTTATACGGTGTCACACATATGATGTCCAAATAACAGAGCTTGTTTCCGAAGGCTGAATTCCTCTGATTACAAGGCAGCTTAAATTCGTAGTTTCTGGAGATATCTTGATTTCACCACAATTTTGACATGGTTTCAACTTTCAAACATGCTAAATCACTATCAGCATGTCATTCATCTACACATTGATCCCTCAATTCACACACGATCCCAAAACATCAATTGGAACTTGTTAAGAGATCATGAGGAAAACAAAAAAAAAGAACCTCAAGATGTTAAATGTACCAAGATAGTGTTTATTATCAGCTTCTGAATTGACATCATATATTCTCAAAACCTCATTGTCTAGTATTCAATCGCTTGGAAACAGAAGGATCATAGCTTGTCTCAGCCCTCCTTTTCTGAGGAAAAAAATTGAATGAACCAAAATTTGGATGTTAGTGCAATATACTTTTGCACATAAATATTAAATATCATTTACTACTTCACATGAAAGTATGTAAAAAATTAGCATGATTTTTTCTTGTCATTTTTATGTGTATCTCTCCTCAATGTAAGACACAATGCATAACAATGGAGAGAAGGACTAAGAGCAAACCTTGTCTTGTTCATTCTTCGATTGTGATTGCGAGGGTTGAGAACCATTGTGTCTAACTGTGTTATTAGCTACACAACTTCCATTTTTAATTTGAAGTGGTTTGTGCTTCCTATTTATTTCACTCTTTCTGTTCTTCCTTTCATTCTCTCTAGACTGGTTTGCCAAGTTTGGCACTGCATTTGGGATCCCCTTCTTGGCCTGTGTAGAACAATATCGACGTGGCATATTAATTGATAGCATTCAAACATGAAGACAATATGAATTGTTCAGATTTCTTTAGTGTGAAGATTGAAGAAATGTTCAAATGTGCAGCCAGACAATAAAAGTTTAAAAAATCTTACAGAAGAAACGGAATTTGGATCCATTTCTCTCATATGGAAAGCTTCACTTAGTATATTCAAGTCAAATGGAAATAAGCAAGGTTTTTTCTCGCTTGTATAGGTGTTCTTACACAGCTGATCCAGTTCCATTCCTTCTCCTTTTTTGATTTTTGTGTCACCGACCACATTGCGAAGATAATGTGTCTCTGAAATTGACAGTGGAAGTGATTTCTTGCAGAATAATTCGTAGAACGGCCAAAGTTTATATTGACTTACAAGATCATGGGCACCTCCAAGTTCTCTATTGCCTGCTTCCAAGAAAATAACCTTACTAAACTATACAATGAAAAAAAAATGATTCCATGCATTGATTACACAAAAGAAAAGAAAGAGCTCAAAAGCCATCGTATTCGATTTTCCGAAAGGAACTAATCAGCAGCACATATTAACAGGGAATGAAATGTGACAATTTGAGATGTAAATCAGATCAAAATACTCAAACTGAGCAGCTCAATAATCTGAATTCTCTCAGAGGGATTGAGAGTGGAAAAGCTCTTCACCTTGGTAAGAGCTCCCTCAGTTCAAGACATGGAAAATGCCAATGATCGGAGTATAAAGAAATCCAAACTTAAATCATGGGAAAAGACATCCAAACTTTAATCATGACAACTAATTGAACCATATCCGAGTTTTTTCTACGAAACAAAGAATAATCCACATTATTGGCTTTTACGCATTCACACATAGAAACAAAAAAAGAGGGAACACAAGCACTAGTTTATCAAATAATTGACTGAGGATAAGTAGACCTACATGATAAATAGAACATGAAAACTAGTTCATATAGTCATTAGTGATCTATTGTCAAAAGAAAGGAGGGAGATTTACACTCTTAAATTTAGGAATGTAGGAGCAAGCCTTCAACAGGATTTTTATGAATGATCACCTAATGATCACAAAAGGTCCCTTAAGCTCCATTTGATATATCACCGAGTTTAAACCTCACGATATTCTACGAACGTGAAGCTCTAATATAACAGTGAATCGATTAAAAAACAAAGCTCTGCGGTAAAGAAAGCTCTGCCAATTCTTAATGTTGTTTTTAACAATCTATTGATTTAGTATGAAAGGAAATGTGGTATGCAATCTAAGATTCATTCTACTATCAAACATACTCCATGGTAAAACAAATGCTTCCACAATGTTCCTGCTAAACTATTCAAATAAAGTGATAACAAGAACAAGAAGAAAACCCTTGTCTAAGATACATAGTTATATGGCAGATTGGCATTGTGTCAATGAAATAGAAAATCACACAATAAATAGGTCACATTTCAAGTTCTTACCCCTCCCAAATCTATTACCTTCAAGATCCATCTTTTAGATGACCTCACAAAATGCTTCTCCGATGCAATTTTATTTAAACCTGAAAATTTTGAAAAATGAGGAAGTTTCAAACCAATGAAGTTCTACATTTTACAGAATCATAATTTCTCAAAATCGTGAATGCATCAAACTAATTCTCACAAAGAATGGGGGGAAAATGTGAGAAATTAACTTTCCTAACTACCATTAAAAAGGGGAGAAACCCACCCAAATACACAAATACATGATTATATCTAATAAGTTAAAAACTTCAATGTTGAGTGTGAATTAAATAAACTGAAGTAAATCCAATGAAATAACCTTGGCTTTTACAAAACCCTAAAAGCGAATAAGAGGGATTATGTCGGAGAACGAAGCAGAGCTAGGGATTGAGACGATGTTAGGTTATTGAGACTAAAGTTTTTCACTTTCTATAATTTTTCTTTCTTTTTCCTTTTTTAAAGGAAAGGAAAAAGACATTGGGCTTAGCTGAAGCTTGAGTAGTAATGGCCCGGTTCAAAATATTAGTTATTATCAAGGATAACGAGGTGGTTCTTCATTTATCTCTCAATGTTTATTTAAATGTGCAAACAAATTATTGTATTAAAGTTTCTGGTAAATTTAAATTATCGACTGTTGCCTTTTGTACCCCCATTTAAACTCCTACCTCCAATTTAATGTTTTCTAAGTGAAATACCCAAAATATCCTTAAAAAATTCAGTAAAAAAGTAACAAAAAAAAAGAAAAAAAGTTTTTTTCGGAAATTTCAAGAATTGAAAAATCCGGTAGTTAAAAATACTTACTGAAAATTTCGTTTTTGAAATTTCCGGGAAGGTCACCGGAAAATTGAAAAATACGGTAGTTCAAAATCAATACCGGAAATTTGAAATTTCCGGATGGCTTACCGGAAATTTCAAAAATGAAATTTCCAGTATGTATTTTTCACTAAGAATTTTTCAATTTTCCGGTTTCTTTACCGGAAATTTCAGCCCTTTTTGAAATTTCCGATACAGTATTTCAGCCCTTTTGAAATTTCATGGTATCGCCTTGACGCTCTAACCAACACGTACCACAAGGTAGCCTCGTGGATAGCGGCAACAACGCCGACAAATATGTGTGTTTTCATCTCTATTTCAAAAAAAAATTAAAATAAAATAATAAACAAATTAAAAAAATATTCAAAAAAAAAAGAACCAAACTACCGGATTTTTTTTGAAATTTCCGGTAGCTCCCGGAAATTTGAAATTTTCGGTAGCTCCCGAAAATTTAAAATTTCGAGTATACAAAATAAAACTACCGGAAATTTCGTTTATAAATATAGCTTACCGAAAATTTCAACGAGGATTAGATTTTAAGGTAATTTTTTTTTATCGCTCACGTTAATGATTTTATGAGGAGTAAAACTGGGTTTTTAACAAAATGGAGGGGTATAAGTCTAAATGGGGGTACAAAAGGCAACAGTCTAAATTATCGTTACTGGATTGTCAAATCGGTAAAAAGTTGAGAATTTTTGGGGTCAAAAGAACATCAACACATCATTTTATATGTTTAATTTTTATATAAAACAGAATTTAAGTGAGTTGAGATTATAAGTAGAGACAGAAAAATGAATTAATTTAAATGAGGCGGTTTTAAACACTCTAAAAAAAATATAAAATTTGAGTATCAAAATCTAAATTGTAATTTATTTTTTTAATTTAAATATATGTAAGACATAATCAATAACGGATTAGTCTTATTGAATTCGAGTAATTTACATAAATTTACGTTAATAATATATTTATTAGTAATGTCTAATTTTTTATTAATAATTTAATATTAGCAATAATATTAACGAAATCAAAAACTATATATATATATATATTATATATATTTGTCCATGTTAATTTTATTTATTAAAATTTGTTTTATAATTAACAATCAAATATTTATTGAGAAAGTCTAATACCTGATTGGGCTTGCCTGATACGGGTCGGGCGGTCCATTTTAAAATTTATGTTTAGATTTTTTTAAAACAGTTGTTTATTTATGGGCCTGTATCTAGTGCAATTGGAACTGAGTTCCTGTAATTTTTGTATTCGGACTTATGCAAGTTTCTTTCATGTGCTCCCTTTCAACTCTATGTGTATCCTATACTTTCCTCCCATACTTTCTTAATCTTTTCTCCGAGTTATGAAATAATGGGGAATATGAAAGTTTGTGAACATCTGAACGAAGAAATTGTTTGTAGTATTGTTATTGCAAATGTCTGGTGTAGGTTCAAAGTTTTATTTTTTTCTTTGTGGTATGGACAATTGTTTATGGTACCATAATAACTATTTGGAGAACTCTTTAGTAGAGCATATTGATAAAAAGTTCATCAAGCCTGACACAAATTCTGTGCCTGATTAATGTTGCACGTTCTTGCGAGCGATAATGTTAATTATACTGATATTTTCTATTACTTTTAATTCAATTATAGTTAATAAATGATAAAAAAAAATCAAATTTGAAGCTTAGATAAATCAACAATGTATATTTATTTTCTGTTACTTATTTTTTGAACAATTTTATGTTACTTTTAATTCAATTAATTTCTTCATTGATATGTAAAAACTATGCTTTGGAACTTTAATTTAATATAATATATGGATCATGATAACCCATTAGCTCACATTTCTCATGTACTAAATATGAATTTCGTAGTAATGGATGTCATATGAGAATTAAATATATTAGAAGTATAAAGTAATTATAAATTTTAATTCTGTTATATATCGTATAAATAATATTTTTTTTATAAAAATTTTACATAAAATTTTGTAGGTTTAAATACATATTTAATTTTTGTTATTATAATATTTTTTATTTTGATTTTCATAAGTTTTTTTGTTTGGTTAGAATTCCAATAAATATATTTTTATTTTAAAATAATATTTGTATCTAATTTCTGTTGCAAAAATTGTAATAGCATTAAAATATAACCATTTTTAACAAAAAAAAACTTAAAATATAATTAAATTATAATATTTTTTTAACTTAAAATTAATATAAAATATTTCATTCTCCTTCCCTAAAAAATCAAAATCGCGCATTTTTTTTTTATTGTTTCAGTCTTCTTCATCATCTTAATTTTATTCACCATTACTAATATCTTTATCCATTTGAGATCTATCATCACATTCAAATTCATGTTAGTTACCACAATTTTTTTTCCGTCTTGTGGTACTTTTGGACCTTTTCACATATTCCTAAAATGTATTAATCTTCATGCAAAGAAGAAAAAGTTCAATTTAGAGCCAATGGTGACATGGTTCAACCTTTAATCAAATTATTCTATTTTTTCAGATTTTTATTTTATTTTATGAATTGTTACACAACGTGATAAATTCTACAATAGAAAGAAAACTGAAACAATGAATAAAAATGTGCAATTTAGATTTTTTTAAAAAGAATACTAAAATATTTAAGGTTAATTTTAGATTAAAAAATATTATAATTTAATTATATTTGAATATTTTATTTTGTTAAAAAATGGTTATGTTTTAACGATGTTATAATTTTTGTAATTGAAATTGGATGAAATGACAATTTTAAAATTAAACTATATTTGCAAGAATGTTAATCAGACAAAAAAAATATACGATAACCAAAATAAAAAAATATTATTTTTGCAAAGAGTAAAGACATATTTAAATTATTTTTAAAATATTCAATTATTTTTGTTGACATATATAAATTCAATCATTTATCTTTGTACTTAGACTACGAACCTCGTCAACATTAAATATTTATTTAGTTTCACATTTCTCTTCAACTACTTTTTTTCTTTCTCATTTTCCATCCTCTCTTCTTTCTGTACACATACGTAAAAATGGAAAATTTGTTGGAACAGGTTGTATAATTGAGAGAAATTGGAATTGAGAAGAAAAGAGAAGAAAATAGAGAAAACAGAAAAACGCAGATTGATCTCGGTTCTCTGCAGATTGATCTTTGTTTCTGTTTTTCTGCATATTACACATTCTGCTCTTCATTTGCCTTTTATAATAGCAGTTTTGGTTGTTCAACTTAACCAACTATTAACCAGATCCTAACTAACTTCTAACTCTATTCTAACCATACTCTAACTACCTAATTACTAATCAATTTGAATTATCTCCAACATTCCCCCTAATTCAAAGTGATTCAATTGACATTAATACAAGATTGTTCCTAATCTATTTGAACTTTACCCTCTTCAAGCTTTTAGTTAGGATGCCTTCCTTTTGATCACTCATGGTTAACAACACATCAACCTTTTTCCCTTTGCTGCCTTGACCAATTGCAGTCTTCAATACTTCAGATTTCATCCCTATTATCACCTTCATGTCATCTCCCAACAATATGTCCAGCTGCTGCAAATCAGCCTTGTTGCAAGCCAAACATTCAACAACTCTTGTCTTATTGCTAGGAGCTGCAACATGAGTCATAGTTTCATCTACTAGCTTTCCTTGGACCTCACTCTTATCATCATCACTATCATCATCTAGCACACTCACTTCCTTCTTTCTGCAAACAGAAGTTGCAGGGACCTTTCTTCTATTGCTTGGTACAATGTCAGGAGTGGCTGGAACATTAGCATGTTTGTTCCCTTGCTCAACATCGCCTATAACAGCTTTTGCTCTTACTTTGGGATTGACTGTTTTCCATTTATTTGTAGTTCTACAAGTTGTGTGAGGTTGAATAGTTGGGGTACTAACATCACATTCCCTTGGATTCAACATCTCATCCAATTTTTCAACCTCCACCATTCTTAAAGATCTATTTGACAGGGCTGTTTTGAAGATTCTGTTTTTGGACAATGGTGCCTTCAGTACAAACTTGTTTGCACTATCAAACATCTTTATTTCACCATGCTTCATCTTCATTGAATATCCCTTTTCAAGTAGCTGTCCAAGACTTAACAGATTATTCTTCATTCTTGGCACATACAACACATCACATATGAAATATTGCTTGCCATATTTCCTTTGAATCAACACATTTCCTACTCCTTCTGCAGTTAGTTTGCTGCTATCTGCAAATCTAATCTCTCTTTTTACCTTATCATCAATGCTTACAAATCAATCTCTTCGGCCAGTCATGTGATTCGAGCACCCTGTGTCAAGATACCAAAACTGATATGAAGAACGTTCTTTACCTTTTCCAGAATGATCTTTGTTTTTAACACCTTTTCCAGAACGATCTTCGTTTTTAACACCTTTTCGAGAACGATCTTCGTTTGTTATTGCCATCAATAACACATCATCTGAATTTGAATCCTCAACTGCCATTTGAGCGTCATCATCCTCTCTTTGGACTTTCTTGGATTTGCACTCATTTGCAAAATGCCCCCATTTTTGACAATTGTAACATTGAATTTCTTTCTTGTTAAATTTCTTTTTGCCATTCAAATTCTTGCTGTTGTTGTTACTTTTATTATGATCTCTTGAACTTCCAGACCCTTCATCAGAATCATCCGTCTTTTCATCATAATCATACTTCTTGTACCACTTGAAGTTACCTTTGCCTTTCTTGTGCTTCATATCACCTTGGTTGGTCTTCTTGCTAACTTGAGCCTGCAGGGCCTGCACTTGTGATATTGAGGTTGTTGCACACCTTTCTCTTAATCTCAGTTCATGAGCTTCAAGAGAGCCTTGCAAATCCTCCATATTCATCTTATCAAGATCTTTTGATTCTTCAATTGCCACCACTATGTGATCATACCTTTGTGTTAATGTTCTAAGAATCTTTTCAATAACTGTCACTTTAGTTAATGATTCACCATTTGTTCTCATTTGATTAACAACAACCTGCACACGATTGAAGTAATCTTCCACAACTTCATCTTCTTCCATCTGCAACAATTCGTATTGTCTTCTTAGCATTTGGAGTTTCACTTTTTTGGTTCTTTCATCACCTCTATAATACTTCACCAAGATATCCCATGCCTCTTTTGCTGTAGATACCTTTGAGATCCTTTCAAAATTGTTTGAATCCACACTTTGCTGGATGTAAAATAATGTCTTGCAATCCCTTTTCTTGCAATCTTTGAAAGTTGTTTGTTGTCTTTCTGTTGGATACACACCAAGTTGTTCATAGCCATCTTGAACAATCTCAAACACTTCTTGAGCTCCCAACAACGATCTCATTGATGCATACCACCTCTCCCAGTTCTTTCCATCCAGAATTAGCAAATTCGATGGGAGTCCTCCTCCATTCATTTCTTCTTTTTTCTTTCACTCACACTTGTGTTTCCCAATTTTGATTTCCCCTCACACTTTCACTCGTGTTTCCCAAGATCTAGACCCAAGCTCTTGATGCCATGTTGGAACAGGTTGTATAATTGAGAGGAATTGGAATTGAGAAGAAAAGAGAAGAAAATAGAGAAAACAGAAAAACGCAGATTGATCTCGGTTCTTTGCATATTGGTCTCTGTTTTTGTTTTTCTGCATATTACACATTCTGCTCTTCATTTGCCTTTTATAACACCAGTTTTGGTTGTTCAACTTAACCAACTCTTAACCAGATCCTAACTAACTTCTAACTCTATTCTAACCATACTCTAACTACCTAATTACTAATCAATTTGAATTATCTCCAACAAAATTGGTACTCCTTAATGTTTTTACAAACTATTAAAAAAAACTAATATCACTCTAAGTATTTAGACATGTTTTTCATATTACTTACAAAATTAATATCCTTTAATTATAAGGCATTGGACGATCGCCCTTTTCTCAAACTCTTATTAAGATATGTTATCACAAAACTTATTCAACTTAATTAATGCCTTTGATGTGTTAATGATAATATTTCTAGTCGAGTTAAATACATCTACTATATCTAGATAAAATTGACCTATATATCGGTAGCATAGTATTATTTTGATTTATCAATCATATTTTTTGATTTGTTGATTGGTTTAGATCAAACTTCACATAGTTTCTATTACATATTAGTCAATTAAAAACCATAATAGATTAATATTTATTTGATCTATAAATCTTGAAAGAAGAATGTTTTCATCTTTATACAACATAGCAGAACTCCATTGATGACAAGGACATAATGTCCACACAGAATAGATGAATAATTATTTTATGACTTCCTGATAAAGTATTACTTTATAGTCTCAATCACTTCTATGATTTTAAGGCATGTTAGATTTAAAAAAATATATTGTTTATTAATTTTCAAAAAATTAAAATATAAAAAACTAAATAAGTTTTACCATAATAATTTTAAAAACTGATTTGTGTTTTTATTTTTGAAGACTAAAGTAAAATATGTTGACGTAATTGTGTTTTTGAATTACTCAAATCAATTTTAAAAGAAAGAAGAAAGGGCGTAGAAAAATGTCTTTTCATTAATGACAATTGTGTTTAATTTATTCTCCATACATTCTAATAGTTATTGATTTACATTGACAAGGTTGCAATCTTCTTTGTCCCACCAATATTTGCTATACATTCCTCAATCTTATTATAGGTATGAATTGGTTTGTTCTTCAATTTTAGCTAACATTTATTTTTTTTCTTTGAAAGGATCCTAAATACACACATGATACCAATGTGGCATTGTTTTCAAACCTAAATCTCTACGACAAACCCGCATAACAAGCATTGTTTTCAAACCTAAATCTCCTCTCGACAAACCCACATAACAACTCATAAGTTCCTAATCTTCTCTTAGTTTTTAAATTGAATAATTAATTTAATCAAACAAACTTAACATTTACACACTCTACTCATTTTTTTACTAACTTTTCACTTTTGTATGAACTAATTTAACAACATGATTATTGAATTATAATATTCTCCTACCTATCTAGGATGGATTTTTTTTTTTGTTGACAGAAGGATGGACGGTGTTATGTGTTTGCATAAGAGGTGTTTGATGAAATGTAGATTTGATTTACAAATTTTTATTGTCATTTTATGTTATTTTTGAATTTTGAAAAACTTTGAAAAAATAATTTATGTCACTGACAATATTACTGGGTTGAATCACGTACTAGGTCGCTCTCTTTAAGACTTTTTGAGACACTATCCAAATGGTGCAAGACAGATTATCAACCATGAAGTCTTCAGGGTAAAACAACTCAAATTACTGTATTGGAGTTCTATTGCACCGTAGAAAATTATTCTAGAATTATACCCATAATATCGCAGTTGGATGACTATTAGTAGTATTATGGCACTAAGACCATTCAAAAGAAATAAAACAAGTGAGTAAGAAAAGTGATAAGAGAGAAAAACTTCAGATACGGAGAACTTTTGGTGTACTTTTTCAACTGATGAGAGCACTGCATTTATAGATGAAATTCGTAACTGAATCAGAGAGAAATGTGCGATCCATTAGTTCTGATTCACTAAAAGTGTGCTAGAGTTTTGACCATAGAAACGTGCACCACGATTTATTTGACTACCAAAGCGTGTACCACATATTGTTTGACCACAAAATGTGCCCTCAGACTTGACTTAGGTTACTCTGATAGGGAATAAGCACAAAAACACAATAACAAATAATACGCAGTGGATATAAAATTCCCCTAATTTGCAAGAACCCGTGAGGAGTAACAATAAATATATGACAACAAATTAATTAAAATAAATGACATAATGAACTCCGATATTTTAATGTGGAAAACCCCTCAATGCAAGGGTAAAAACCACGGATCGTCCAGACCAAAAAAATAGTTCCACTATAATCAAATAAGGATACAAGAAAGATACTATTTTGATAGGAAAGACAACCACCAAAAGAGAAAATAGATGAGTAACCATATTCCCAATTTTGTTACATCAGTCTCAGAAAAACATCGATTGTGCATTCGTTAACTGTTGAATCAGACTGATTTTTGGACAGCAGGTTTGCAACATTCAAGTCTTCATTTTCAACGATCGGATCAGTGGAGAGAAGTTACGTAATTAACATATCAATTAGAAAAAGAAAACACAAGCATTCATTTAATTAAATAAATAATTTTCATATGCTAAAAAATAATACACCACGTAGCAAAAGCCAAGGCCAAGCCCCGATTGAGCCAAGCGGCACGCGTGTGTGCGATGGTCAATTTTGCTTGAGCTCTGCCTCCTTCACAAAATTGAGATACCCCTTGGGGAACACCTCAAGTACCATACATCCACCTTATACCCTACTAGTGTGTGATACCCCTCCTATGTGACACTTCTTTATTTTTTCAATTCATAATAATACTAACTTTCATAAATGTCATCATTACTTCCAACAAATTTTCATTAAAATCATCGTCATTTCTAATATTTTATTTACGGTGGCCTTTTTAATTTCAATGGAGTTTAGTATAATGGTACTTTAAAATCAATATTAAAATATTTGGTTGTTAAATTGTTTCTAAGAATTGGGGTAGGTCTAAAAAACTAAAGATACTAACTATAATTTTTTCTGGTTCTACTTCTAGCTATATATAATTTTAAGCGGATATTATATTTATGTATCAACTATATTTACACCGTGCGTATATAACTTTAGCACTGTGACTCATTGCAAATTAGTTTGCAATTTGATTTAGGAGGAAATCTTAAAAAAATATACGATTTTATATTTTAATATAGAATCCTATTTAATATATTTTTTCTGCTATCAATAATAAATACTCTTATGAGAACATAATGTATTTTAAAGAATAGATTTATAAAATAATATTAATTATCAACAAATTTAATACTATTAACGATATTTTTAATTTATGCAATATAAGAACCAATGTACTATTAAGCAATCGTAAAGCCTTTCATGCAAAATATCATAAATTGATAATGCAAAAAA
>JBBPBT010000036.1:3192543-3206514 GCA_037974875.1 Cicer bijugum
GTAACTTAATATTACTTTTACAAAATTATATTATTTTTATCACATTATTTATTTGGTGGATTAATTTTTCTAAATATTTAGTTATAATTAGACTAAATTCAAAAAAAATTAAAATATATATCTTAAAAAAATTCACCTAACAAGTTTTTCCATTTTCTCATCTATCAAGTAGTTTTTGAAAAGAAGGTTACCAAACTTGTTTTAATTTTATTTTTTTCTCAAAAACAATTTCTTAAAATTAATTTATAAAAGTTTTTAAATACTAAAAACCAAAACATAATCAAACATGCCTAAGTTTTTACCTTTACTTTCACAATTAATGAACCCAAACCAAGACATCCTTTTGATATTGCATACTACCTTCATAAAATTAGCAACATTTCCTTTGAACAAAACATTATTTCTTTCCAACCAAATCGAAGCCAATCAGATTAAATGTGAATTTGTTTTGCAATTTTTCCTTTATATATCCATACTCCCATTAATCCCAAATATATAAACATGAGTGAGATTTAATAATGCCGCGTATATCACCAATTAATTACTAGCACAAGCTATCCAATTGTACCATTTAAAATTTTTATAGTCATGTTAGTATAAACCATGTACAAAATTATCCAACCAATAGAATGTTTTTCTTTAAGATGAGATGAGGTAAAATTTTAAATCTGAAAATTAGATATATATCATAGCAGATTTGTTAATTTAATTTTTTATGGCGGTTTAATATGTATAATTCAATAGTAAAAACTAGTAAATTCTTTTATTAGATACTTGCAACAAAAATATAATTATAATAAAAATAATAACATCGTAGATAATATTTCACATCATATTCTAAACAAATTATATTTTTACGCGTGAAAATTAAAAGTGTGCTTGATACAGATTATTCACTGGTATACATTATTTTTCAAAGTTGTTGTTTTGTATAACTTAAATACTACATTTTACTTTAATGGATCATTATCATTTATTTAATAAAAAATGGATCCTTGTTGTGATATAGGTATGACACCGAGGCGGGGGTGGGGTGGAGGTAAATTTTACCTCCCTCTCCTCTGCATCTCATTAGTCAGTGAAAATTCATATGCATTTTATATTTTATAGAAATATTGGAATTTAAGTCTTTATCCCCACTTATATATATAAAATAATAAATTTAAAAAATATTATTAATTATAATTAATATAATAAAATAATTATTATTTATAAATGATAAAATTGGAAACTATTAAAATTGTGTTTTCTATAGGGAAGATTATAATTAATTTTTAATATTTAAAAGTTATTAAATATGTGTATGTATATAAAAATTAAAAATCACAATAATATTACTAGCGAGATGAGTTCGGGACGGGTTTGAATGGAAAAATAAGAGTGCATAATTTGTTGAATCATATTTGTTTTAATCTACATTTGTATGGTCTGTAATTTTAACGACTAATATCATTGTGTAATTTGGCTAAGTAGAGACATTTTAGTATTCGATGGACTCAATTTCCACAATATATATAGTATTATTCTTATATATTAAAAATATACTATTTCTATATCGCAATATCTGCCACTCACCTCAAACAACTACTTACTTTATTATATCGCAATACCTACCACTTACCTCAAACAATTACTTACTTTATTATATCGCAATACCTGCCACTCACCTCAAACAACTACTTATTGTATTGTAGTTTTTTAGTCTAAATTTGATTTTTATATAGAAATTTATTGTTTAACTACTTATTTAAATTTAAATTATTTTATATTTAACGCACTTTTGACTAAAATCAATATTATACATAACCAAACATACACTGAAAGAAAATCATTATAAAAAGTAAAATATATATGAAATAAATTTTATAAACTTTTATTTTTCAAAATATATTCTAATACTATATAATTGTATAGTTTATATTTATAAAAAAAGGTTGATGTTTTTTTTTTTCAAAAAAAAAAAATTGATATTTATAGAAAAAATATGCATTAAAAAGAATTTGTCTTAAACAAAATTCTAAATTTTATAAAATTTTAAAGCTATTTCATTTTCAGGTTTATATTTCTTTTCATTGTACTAAAATTTAAAGCTTGTTCCAATCTAATCCTATAAATAGATAATATTAGTTTCTTTGTTATTATTTATTTAAAGAAAATGACAAAGACATTAGAATTCTTTGAGTTGAATACAGGGGCCAAGATCCCTTCACTTGGGTTTGGCACCTTTATTACTGATCCTCATGTCAATATTGAAAAAACTCTCACCACTGCGATTCAGGTACATATAACACAAATTCAAGCTTTTTTTTTATTATATTTATTTTTAATCTTTTCTATTTTAGAGTTTAATAGATTTCCAACCCACTTTTAGATGATTTTTATTTTTATGATTATTTTACAAATTCATTGAGCATTTAGAACTTGTTCGAATTCTGTTTTCAAAATTCAGGTTGGATACAGGCACTTTGATTGCGCACACAGGTATTTAAATCAAGCAGAGGTAATTATAATATTATTTATTATAACGCTCTTTTCATTTTGTGATTTTGTTATTCAGTAATATTATTTATTGATGATTAAATAAATTAATAACATTACGAATGACTCTGTGTAATTATAAATTTATAATATTAATTATTAAATTATTGTAGTTATTAATTTTTTATTTTAGAATAATCAAATTTCATTCTAAAATTAAAAACATCATCTTCATCATCAAACCCAAAAAAAGAATACAACATCAAAACTCTAAATAAAAAACCTCTAATTAAAAAGTAAACACTAATTTACAGAAATCAAAACTCAAAACCTCAATTCACTGTGTTGAAAATTAATGAAAGACATAGATATAGGGTTTAATTAATTTTTATTTTAGAGTTTTGTTCTAATTTTTTTTTATAATGAAGTACGTAAAGACGACAATAAAGATGATAATGTTAGTAAAAGTTGAAACTTGTATCATAATGTTATATTTGACAATAATATTATTTTTAATATAAATTCTTGGCTTTTTTATAGATTGGTCGTGCTCTGAAGAAGATTTTTGATGATGGATTGGTAAAGCGTGAAGAGCTATGGATCACATCCAAATTATGGTTAATTTGCTATATTCACATTCATAACTAAAATAAAATGTTTGCTTATTGATTTTGGAACCCCTCTTAATTAACAATATTGTTCAGGTGCTCAGATCATGCCCCTGAAGATGTGTCAGAGGCAATGGATAGAACTTTACAGGAATTGCAACTTGACTACGTAGATCTCTATTTAGTATGTTTCGTCTCAACAAATTTTAACATAAATTACATTTTACTCTTTTAACATAAGTTTCAATCACAAATTTGTTCACTTTTGTTATAGTTATAGGTATAAAATAAGCATAATAAGGTAAATTTATTCTAAAATGAACTAAAATATATTATATATTTCCTTTTCAAGAAAGGGAAATAATACACTTTAGTTTTTCAAATAATTCAAATAATCAAGGGGCTACTCATTATCTTCCTTTAACATATTGAATTGATGAAATTTATAGATACACGCTCCATCAAGCATGAAGAAGGGAACACTTGGAATGAAACCTGAAGATTTTACAATACCAAACATACCCAACACATGGAGAGCAATGGAGGCATTATATGATTCTGGAAAGGCTAGAGCTATAGGAGTCAGCAATTTCTCTTCAAAGAAGCTTCTAGATCTATTGGACATAGCAAGAATCACTCCTGCTGTTCTCCAAGTGGAATTGCACCCTGGATGGCAACAACCCAATATACATGCATTATGTCAATCTAAAGGAATTCATCTATCTGTAAGTTTAGTTACCAAAATTTATACTTCCTATATAATATTTTTATCTTTTGGAAATAATATAGAGTAAGAAACTACAAATAACAAAAATATATGAAAAGTTATAGAAATAGTTTTTTTTTTTCTCACTCAATCTCCCATATTTTCCGCTAAATATGATAATAATTCTTTGACCAACCTCTAATAATAAACTGACAAATCACCATTTTTGTATTTCTTTAAAAAATTATTTCGTATTAAATTAAATCACTTATTTTTATTTATTTAATTTATGTATATTGTTAAGGTAAAAAAAAATAAGGAGTGTCAATCGATCTAATTCTTATATAATTAAAAATGTATAACTTTAATCATAACTATTTTTAAAATCATACATACGATTGATTTTGATTTGTAGACAATGTAAAAAGTTTTAAACTGTGGTATATAATTGGATCATGATTCTAAATAACATACAAAAAGTATCTTGTAATTTATTAAATCACAAAGATATTTTAAAATTAATTGTATAACATTGTAGTATAATGATTTCTTATTGGATGACAATGTAAAACATCTCTAGATTCTCAATAGATACATGTTGAACTCATAATAAAAATCTATAAATACAAATTTAAAAATAAAAACAGAAAATATATTTTCTTGACATAGTAAACAACCTCTTAATTTTCATAAACAATTCTTCTATTTAGTTAGTATATGTAACAATGAATATCTATGATAAAAAAAATTTCCTTTTAGGGATACGGACCAATTGGTTCACCAGAATTTTGTAAAAGTGACATACTAAAACATTCAGTTATCGAAAGAGTTTCTAAAAAATTGGGGAAGACTCCAGCACAAGTGTCTCTTAGGTGGGGCTTGCAAATGGGTCATAGTGTGATTCCAAAGAGCACTAATGATACGAGGATCAAGGAAAATTTTGATATCTTTAATTGGTCAATACCTCAAGACCTAATACCACTGTTCTCTCAAATTAAACAGGCAAGTATAGTTAATTTAATATTCCAATTTTTTATTTACAACTTTTAATTGAAAATGTCACCTAATAGTTATCACGTATTGATAATAATTGTCCATTGTGGATGTTGTAATTTAATTATTTACCATTGTCCTTTGCAAATTTGTTTTATGTGATTTAAATATGTATATGACACAACAATAATTAATTTGCTTGCAATTTTTTACTTGTATAGGAAAGGTTACACACCGCATCTACACTTATTCATGAGACCTATGGTCCCTATAGGACAGTAGAAGAATTTTGGGATGGTGAAATCTAAGAAGGACAATAGATTGAGAGACCTACAAGTTTTATGGGTGTTGATGAAGTGGAATAATTTTTTATTTTTTTTAAGAGATTGGACTGTGATTTCCTTTTACCGAATTTAATGTACTTGTATTTTAGAACATAGAAGTGGCACATTTATCGATTAATTTTTCTATTAATGTACACAATGAATAAAAAGAATGGGGTTTGATTAAATAGCATAAAATATTTTTTCTTTTTCATCTATATACATTCAACCAAACACACGCGTATTACCTTATATAACATACGCACACAAATAAAGTAGTTAAAGTACATCTTGTTAAAAAATAGATATAATTAACATGCAAGTAAATAAATAAATGTTAATAATCATCTTTATTTATGTGATTAAGATGATGACTTAGTATCAGTTCGATAAAAAAAATATATTTTATATTAAATTGATATTAATCAAATTGTTATTAAATCCATAAAATAAAAAAGAATTATAAATTATTGCATTTAAAAATTATTATCCACCATCACTATTTTTTTAATAGTTTTAAGTACTAATTCATGGTAGAACTCCCCTCAATTACATTGAATGTCTCACTTAGACTCATGTAAGGCGAGATAATTAATTTTGTTATATTACCTCATTGTGACCATTAATTAATAAATTATGCATTATATATAACCATGTGGCTTGCACCCTGTAATAAGTTAAATAATAATAACAGGTATGATATGTGGACACCTTTATTTCAACCTACACCCAAATCACACCTACTTCTTTTTGTGATTCAAGAAAAATTAATAACATTGAAAAAATAAAAGCATTAAAAAGAAAAGGGAAAAAAGAAAGAAAGAAAGAAAAGAAACAACACTTGTATTCGTTTTGCAAATCAATGTATTTTGTATGGTAAACACAATAACCATTTCAATGGGGGTAAATCCAATTCGAGATTTTTGAGCTTGTGTCACCTTTATATTAACTTTTGCATGTACTTGCGCTTGCAGAAAGCAACAATAATTAAAAATTAAATATAAATAAATAATATTAATTGGCTTAAACCAAAAATTATTCTCAAGTCCTGTTCAATAATAATACACTTTAACACTTAATATATACAATATAATTTTTTTTTAATATAAGTTGTCATATACATTTCCTAATAGGTGAAATTATTCACAATTAAGATTAACTATAAAGGTGGTAACATTTGAATAAATTATAGGATGATTTTATGGAGTTAATTAAGGTGGACGTGGGTTCGAAAGCGTCGACCAAAAATAATAATATCACTAACAAATCTAAAATAAAATTGACTACGATGGTCAAATGCAACAAATCAACCTGCTGTAGAATAATGTTTAAAATATAGACTTAATAGTATAAATAAATGACAAAATTAATAAAGAGTCAAAATCAAATGTGACGCTTCCTTTTACTATTTTTGAGTTATAATTCCTAAAATTTGAATTAAGATTTAATACCTAACTACTTATAAATTGAGTGATCCACCTTATTTTGATTTTTGAGTTTTATTATATATCACTACAGTCTACAACATTTGGGTTTACAAAAATACATTTTTTTTAATGAGAAAAGACCATTCTTGTAAATCACAATAGTCAACCATTTTATATTTTGTTTAGGTAACATATTAAACTTTATAATATTTTATACAATAGTTTTTAATTGTCCTTGTAAAGTACAATGACCATGATTTTGTAGTGATTTATTTTAACTAAAATTTTGAACCATTCTCATTTCTTTTAATTATGTTTTTCAAAATACAAAAATCACACAACTCGCACTACAAAAAAAAAAAAAGACCTACTGTGACACTTAACTTTTAGTGATATAATTTTATTTGTCACTATAGTTATTTTTAGCTATAGAAAAAGTGTCACTTATTCTAATTTAATATAATAAATACATTATAATATTTAATTATTTAAAAAAATAGGAGTTCGGATATCTAATTATCATCCAACGGTTCAGGACACATGATACACCCACACCATGGTACTCTAAAATTCAATTTGCCCTTCATTCTTCGAAATCAATTCACTCGTTCTCAAAAAATCAATTCTCCCTTCATTCCGATTTCGAAATCAACTCACTCTGAAATCCTTTTTCCCTATTCCGATTTCATCTCTTAAATTGTCCAAGTTTTCCCCAATTTCTTCGTCAATAATATCCATTCCGTCTTCAATCAATTCCTTCAATATCCTCTTCAATATGTATTCATCTTCAATAGTTTTTCCTTAATCGGATTTCAATACGCATTCAGTAACTGAAGGATTTACTATTCAGACTCCGCGATTCAGATTCAACGATTTAGGGATTAACAAGTAAGTGAAAATTGTTTTTCCATTTGTTGTACTCTCTTGTCCAAAAAATGTAGATATGTGATGTAGCTAAGCCTTTTGAATGGAATTAGTACGAATTTCACGATTCTTAAGCTGCGATCCCATGTAGTATACCTTTATTGATCTTTAATTGATTAGAAATTGATAAGAAATTGATGATTACTCTCTTGCCTTCGTTAGTCAAATCAAGATTTCACTTAGAATTGCAATGATCATAATTGTAGGATTGTAATATGAATCGAATAATCTTTTACAAAATTATACAAAGGTTTCATTTTCCCCCTCTGGACGCTCTGTTCATTTTTCCCTGTGTTGTCATAGTTAGTAGCAACCTTAGGTAGTGGTTGCATTCAACTGCAAAACTTAGTTGGATGGCCACTATATTGGAATTTAATTTATATGATTATATGTTATATATTTCTCACAATTAAAGAGATAGTCATAATTAATAATAACAAGTTAATAGGTCTTGAGATAAATGGACTACTTAATAGCAACAAGAGTCAAGGAAAGAAATAAGTTTTAGCTTTGAAGGCTTAAACTAATTAAACAGCAGACTCTTGAGATAGTCATTCTCTTAGACTTGTTTCAAGAGGATGCAACTCTGCACAAATACAGCAGACTGTTTTTTCTGCTGTGATGACCCTTTTGCAGTTTTCATGATAACACACACAGGGAGTGTTTCAGTTTCCCAAACATGCTTTTACATGGGACAAACATGACTTTGTTAAACAAATATCATGTTTGGATGTAACAGGTCTAAATTAAGTTTGTCTCCAATCTTCGGTTTGACTTCAAATGGAAAAAGTAGCTTTTGCATTTGGGTAGAAAAAAATAATGAAGTATTATTTCAAATTTGATTGTAGAGTAAAAACATTCGAACATAAACCTCTTTGCTTCAAATTCAATTTAAACAAATCAAAATTTACAAAATCAATTAATTTAGAATCATGTTAGATATATACTTCTCCAAACATACACAGAATTTGCAAGTTCAGGTAGGAAAGAATTTTGACAAGTGACACTATTAAGATGCTCGTGCGCCAGATTCTCCTACTTTTGAATTTTTGAAGTACATTTAAAATAAATTTATTTTATGTGTGTATTTCATAGTCCTTGTTTGCATTTTTACCATTGTTTCTCATGGTAATGATTCATTGTGGTTTTGCAGCCCTGCATTTCAGAGGTTTGCGGTGAGGACATCAAAGAATATTGAAGATATTTAAAAAAAAAGTATTAGTAGAACTAGCAATATGATTTCCTTTTATTGAACATATGAACAAAAATCAATTGATCCTTCTTTTATTCTGGCAGCTATTCAGAAGCGGCAAGAGCTTGCTGAGCAGATCAAGGACCTCCCCAAAAATAGGAGGTACATGGATAAGATAAGGAACTCTAAACCTCCTCAGGAGTTGAAATTATATTGTGTAAAAGGAGTTGAAATGCAAAATTACAGGCCACTTAATTATCTATCTTCGGATCTTCTTTGATGATAAATTACTTTCGTTGATGATATCTTGCTTCATTAGTGAAGTTCCTTGGAGTGATTATGATAGCATACTTAGTGAAATGATTAATTATTGTGGTATATATTCCTTAAAGTTACAAATTGGATATGCTGAGCAAACTCTCTTACCTGCATTAAGCCAAGCTGTAGTGTACAGTGAAGAACGTCCCTCCAACAACTTCCCCACTGCAGATGACCTGGCTTCATCAGCTGCTGGTTTTGCTTGTCTTGGTTAGTAATACACTTTTATACTGATTTTTTTAAGTTTTCTTTCATTCATTAGTTATTACGAGTACCAAAACAAATTGGAATTTGTTAGTGGTTATCAGCTAGTACTTTTGCAGTCTTCAACCATTTCCCCAAATGGCAAAACCATTGGCAGTTTGCACATTCAATTCAATATTATACAAATCACCAGTTTTCCATGCATTTGAGCTTAATGCAGGTTGCATTGCATGGGTGTTAATCTACCAAATCTGGTTTTGATTGATTAGCTGCTTTAGCTGGTTTAATATCTAAATAAAATAGGTCACATATTAGTTTTTAGTGCGCAGCAGCAACCACTAAAAAGACAGCAGTTGCAAAATGACAGTGTTGCCAACCTCTGACTTCTGTAGATTAATGGTCCAACCAATACGATCATAGGCCTTGTTTATATCTAACTTCAAAGGCATCTCTCTCATGAGTTTTAGATTTCATATAGTGCACCATTTCAGTATCTGCTATTGCATTATCTCTGATGGACCTAAATTATGTTAATCTTCTTGCCTCATACAATCTGAACCTCTCTAGCATTTAAATATTGCAAGAGTTAGAATATGGCTGAATCTGATCAATGTAAGAGTAGTTGAAAGGAAAATTATCTATTAGGAAGACATGAAAGTCCTCAGCTAAATTGAAGGATTAAAGACGTCCAGTCTATTCTGCTCAATTTCAATTTTCAGCACCAACTTCCTTCAATTTATCAAGTTGAATTAATTGTGTTAAAATATTACAAAATATGTTTGGTTTATCATCTTAGAATATCTCTTAGGATTTGATTTTACATATTATTATTATTACAAAATATGTTTTTAAAGAGTTTTAATGCAATTCTCTAAAATTGAATTTATAAATGTTGCTGCCCAGGATCGAGCTGGAGACCATCAGTGTGTAAAATTAATGCATTAAAAACCAATACACCACGACAACACTGATCTATAAATAATTAAACTAAGTAATACTATATTGATTAAATATTAATTGCTACTGAGTGTGGAGTGGATTTTGATGAGGTGTTTATAGTTTAATTTTTGTACATCGATGTTTCTATGTTATGTACTTATGTTTTCGTGGTGTATGTGCTTGGCTGATATAATGTATGTTATTTTGAGAATGTATTATTATAATGAAGTCAATCTTTTTACTTTTGTATTTTTGTTTATTTTTATTTTTTGTAGGATTCTGCTGCTATGGTTGTAGATCATTTTGGATATGCAGTCTCCTCTACAGAAGAAGATCATAAGTTGATTGCTGGCGATGATTTTATCAAGTCTGATGTGATCTTGGGAAACAAAAAAGTTGAGGCAAGTGCATTGTTAATTTACTAGTAAACTGCATTGTGCTCAAAATATAGGTTATGACATTAACATTACTTTTTGTTTCCAGCATTGTCTCTACTGTTTGAGTCAATGAAGTTTCTTTTGCTCATTTCCTTTTCCATTTTTTGTCCTTTGTTTTAAAGGGTTGTGAAGTGAGTTGTATGTCACTAGCGAAAGCTTGTTATATTTTTTTTGATTTTCTCATTACGTGCAACAGGCTCTAGTACTTTTCCAGGGAATTGGACATTCATTGAATCCTTCTAATAGCCTGGTAATGATATTTCTTAATCTTAGTTCACATGTCATCATAATTAAGCCTTATTGCTTTGATAAGTTTTACATTAGTTTGGTTACACTAGTTATATGTATTTCAATTCAGGTGTTGAAAGTTCTATCAGTATCTCCTACAGCTTTTTCTGCCAACCCAAAATCTAAGTTAACAAGTCCTCCATCACTCATTGGATCTTCAAGTGTATGTGTGTCAGTGTATTGCTTGATATCCTCTTTTGTACTTTTCTGGTTTTGCTTTTGGAATATGCATGAAATGTTTGATTCTTAATGTCACTCATGCAAAAATATATTTGTTTGAGTATTTGGTGTTAAGTATGTATTGTTAGGATAAACAACTTAATTAATTGCGTATAGCATAAACGCTTATCATATAAAAAAGATATAAGTTGTTATTGTAAACTTTTCTAAATAGTCTCAAGTTCTTATGCCGGTAGTTAAGCTCAAGTAAGTGATAGAAACTAATATTTATGAGTAAATTGATGAAAAAAATTATGATTTATATAGATATATATAGATTAGTGTGAATTCTTCAAGAGGGTATGATTACACAATACTACAATATAGGAATAGATTATTTCTTTCTTTATATATTTTCTAGTTTTTAGTGACAGACAATACCGTAGGAATAGACCAATTCTTTATTTATATTTATCTAATATGTAGTGACAGTTATTGTTGTAGGTAGAAATCAAAAACATCTAGTGACAATTCTCAGAACACGTAGTGACAATCCTCAAAGTGTAGCCGGGCACCCCTTAAAGTTGACACTACATTTGAGTGTCACTCAATGTATTATTAACTTTTACCTACAGTTTTGAACGTTTAGTGACACATTTTGAATGTCACGATAGGTCAATTTTTTTGTAGTGTCGTCTCGTATTTATACAAACTAAATAAGATTGTGTAAAATGAAATCTACAATTCTAATTCAAACACTCAATTATGAGTTGAATGTCAAATTGTTCTATAGGAAATATATAAAACATGCAAATAAATTTAAAATTAAACTTTAATTAAATTCTCTGTACAAAACATAACAACTATTACATATCTTGATAAACAAAATTTTGAACATCCCTTTTAGATTTTAAAGGGTGGTATGTGAAAGTGACAACATAAATCAACAAATTAAAGTATTAGCATTAACTAATTAGTGAGTCATTTATAAGAACTCTTTGTAAGAAAACATCATGAAGATTACCATTTAAACAACGTCTTTGTGTGCCTTTTGTGACCAGGAATACCAGAAAAGAATGGAATTCCAGTAGACTCAATCCAATCACCACCATGGAAGAACTTGGATGGTGCAAACCAATGTGCAGCCTTTGCATTGAGGTTCCAAATACCAGCCCAATTTACACGCTTTGTTTTATCTGAAGCAGGGCCAAAGTTATGGTACTCAGCATAGAAGCAAGTGTTCATGCCAGAAGGCCCCTCTAATGTTTGCCATGGTAAATAACCATCAGTATGAATCAAATCATCGATGAAAGCATCCATAATGATAGTCCTAGATAAGTTCTTCCATGGACGACCGAGGTAGGCCTTGTTTTCAAATCTCACTGGGTAGAACTCAGGATCAGCCACAATTGAACCTCCTTGGATCACTATTGCTGATGGTTGGAATCTTTCTTTCCTTCCTTGTGCAGTCACAATGCATTGTTGGTTTGACATTGGTTTTCTCACCACAAATTTACAGACAAGAAAGTTAGTAAGCATATGCATGAAAATAGACATACCAACGGTGGCGGTTCTGTAGGTGTTAACACCATCAATAAAGTTTTTGTTGCCAGTGATGATTGTCTTCTTGCCACCATCACCAACAAACACAATGTGTGTCATATGTTTTGTAACTTCAACATACTCTGGATAAACACCTTCTTTAATGTAGATCACAAATGGTTTTTTGCTCTTCTCAGGAACATGTGTCAATGCCTCATTGATGCTCTTAAAATCACCACTACCATCTAAGGAGACAGTAACATTAAGCTTGTGTTTCAATGTATTTGTCTTAGTATTGTAGAGTTTGCGATGATCAAGCGAAGAATGAGTCTCAAAATCTTGAAGAAGTTGTCGTCCAAGAATTGATGTGGCATTCCAATCAGAGATTGTGTCAGCAAAATTTGAAATAATGGCAAGTGCATTGCTACCCATGTGCATGCTTGATGTTAATAACTGTTTCATCTTTATACCAGCTTTCGCTAGTAGTGTTCTCAAACCCATCCAAACATGTATCCATGTATGTAACACCACCGTTAAGCCAAACCTTCGCTAGTAGTGTACTCAGCAATTCCATCAAGTGACCTTGTGAATTCTACGATTGAAAGATCCATAAGTTGTTTGCATGTATCAAGTGCATCCTTGGATCTAGGATCTTTCTCAATCTCTTCCACGAGATCGGTTTCCTTAATTTTATCACCAACTCTCTTAATGATAACATTAAATGCTATTTTAATAAGTTCTTTTGGATCAGTGACATTGTCAGCCTCTGCCTCTGCTATGAGGGTTTCCTCACATTCCTTCTTGTAATCAGTGGGATGACAAATTGTTTTAACTGCTTTCATTGTGGAAGCAACATGGTTTTTTCTGGTGTCTTCCATTTCATTAACATTACCATTTTGATCGCGATATGTGCCAACAGTCACAGCAACAACCATAGCCACCAATAAGAAGGTAGATACGCCAATTATGGCAATTTTTCATCCATACGTTTCTTTTTAATTACTCTTTTCAATTATTTACACATCTCATATAAATCAATAAATATTTTATTTTTTATAAAGTTACCTTTTGTTTTTCTATTATAGTCTTAATGATTTATAATCTCAATTCACAAATGTGTCTATCTATAATTAATAGTTAGAGATGACTTTGACAACATAATAATTAATATAATTTTAAATTTTAAAAATGATAAGTTATTACGAACAATAAAAATTTTAAAAAATGTTCCTTCAAAAAGAACAAACAAAGTAGTTTGGAAAACTTTTCTACATATATAAATAGGTGGTAAGATCTTATTGGAGGTTGTCTAAAAAAATCTTAACAGAGTCTTTTACAAAACTATTTTACACCAATTATATTAATTAAATTCAATAACTTTTGGGGAGTTTATAAAAATAATTTAATTGACAAAAAAAATATGACGCTTAAAT
>JBBPBT010000036.1:3216418-3226818 GCA_037974875.1 Cicer bijugum
CATGGCAACTTGGATTCTAATACAATTTTAAATTCTAGTATAATGTTAATATGTTTTACGTTGAATTGTAATATTATCATCTTTAATTAGAAATTTGATATCATATTAAATAGATTTGAATTATTAAATTGACTTGAATCTCATCCTAAAAAAACTAATTCAAATAATAAGAGAGTTCAAACATACACATTCAAAATTCCAAAAAAAAAAATAATAATAATATAGAATTTTAATATTCACTCTCATATCTAACATAAATTTTGAATTATATTATATTGTTATCTTTAACTTAATTTTAAAAATATGTTAAATGAATAGTGAATTTCATTCTCAAAAATAAATTTAAATTGAGTTTTCTAAGAAGCATAAATTTTAAATTTTTTAAAACACATTTAAAATCTCGTAAAAAGAAGAGTTTTATATTTTTTAAACAAAATTCAGATTTAGAAGACTTGGAGATATAAGGTAAAATTTTCAAAGTGTAGAACAATTGGGGTCCGAAAACCCCAATGAGTCCAGTGAAGTAAAGCCCAAACACACACTGAGGAGCCCATTTTTTACGTTCAATTATAATTAGCTCTTTCCTGTAAAACGACGGCGATATAGTTCTGCCGGGAACAACGACGGCGATACAATTCTGCCGGATCAACGTCACCGATACAGTCGCGGAGTAGATCCGAGAATCAAACGCAGCTTGCTTCGGCTGAAACCTAATGGCTCCGAAGCCCAAACCAACGCCGTCCCAGCCTCCTGCTCCACCTCCACTCGAAGATCTGTTCACCACTCTCAACAAGCACATCCAATCTTCCGCTTTCTCAAATGCCGTCAAACTCACAGATCAGAGTCCGTCTATTCTTAATCGCCTTTCATTTCAATGAATTATATATATCCTCGTGTTAACAGCTTGTTGTTCTCATCGCAGTTCTCGCAATTGCCCCTGGCGACGAAGACGCACTCAGATGCAAGGTCATCGCGTTAATCAAAGATGATCGATTCGACGATGCAATCTCCGCCATTCAATCTTCTCGTACTCCTCCCGATGATTTTCATTTCCTTAAGGTACGTCGCTTAAATCTGAGTTTCCTTCTTCGTCATTTTTTGCCGGGTTTGTTTTTTGATTGATTAATTGGTGAAATCCAGAACAAGAATTTAGGATAGGGTTGTCCTCTCAGATTGTAGATTTCATTATTAGGGATTGAATTTTGAAATGGAACCATGATGGGAACTGTTAGTGTTCTCTAGTAGTAGGTATTAGGTCTATGAGCCAATTTTGTGCGTGTGTGTATATATATGCACTGAAACAGGCACACATTTCATAGAAAACTTTGTTGGATTTCATCGAAAAAGTGATTCGTATGTGACCAGGGTATGTTTAGATTGACTTATTTGAGCATATTTATTGACATAAGCACCTATGAGACTGTTTGAGAGAGCATATGTTAACAGCTTATGACTTGATCATTACAGGATAGCTTAATGACTTGTTCATCACAGGATAACTTATGATTTGTTCATAACATGATAGCTTATGAAAACAACTTATAACTTATATGAAAACATTTCATTTTATCTTCTATTATAGAAATTGTATATGCATAAGCACTTAATTAAGTTATTTATCCAAATAGGACCCTGATGGATTTTTAAATGCTTACCGTTGTTTTTTGTTTTTTCAACTTTGTTGGTTCTGAATAGGCATATTGCTTATACAAACAAAACAAGTTGGATGAAGCTTTGGACTCTTTGCAAAAACATGAGAGAAATGATGAAACTATGCTTTTGGAATCTCAAATTTTGTATCGTCTTGGAAAAATGGATGCTTGCTTAGATATCTACCAGAAGCTTCAAAAGTCCAAGATTGATATGATGGAAATAAATTCTGTTGCTGCCTTAGTTATGGCAGGGAGATCATCTGAAGTTCAAGGATGGTTGGATTCATTTCGGGTTAAAGCAACAAGCAGCTTTGAATTGGCATACAATACCGCTTGTTCTTTAATTGAAAGGAATAAGTACACAGATGCTGAACAACTCTTGTTGTCTGGACGAAGGTGATGTGCTATTTTGATTGTGGGAATCATATATAGAGCTAATTACTTTAATATTTCATGAGTAACATTTAACATTATAGTTCAACAATTTTCAATTTTATATGTGTGATGTGTATATAGAGTATTACCATATATCGGCCTTGTCAGTGGCTAGATGTGATATTTAACACACTTCATGATTATGTGCTTGTTAGTTCTAAAGCTTTGTTTGTAAATTATAAATTTTACTTACTTCTTTTGAGTCATGAGAAAAACTCATTTATACCTTTGACCATTAGTAGTAGGCTCTTCATGTTGGGAAGGCAAGTGTGTCATTGGTATGAGTAAAAGTCCCTCATTGGATAACATGTACAAAGTTAATTGATTTAATCAACTTTTGCTAATCAGTTTGTGGTCTTTACTTCAATAACTTACCTTTTAAATCATGAACTTATTACCCGGGAAGGTATCCATGAAGTGGCATGTACTTACGTTTGATTCATATTTTTTTATCAGAATTGGTCAAGAGAGTCTGATGGAAGATAACTGGCCTGATGATGATATAGAAAATGAATTGTCTCCTATTGCTGTACAGTTGGCCTATGTCCAACAGGTAGAAGTTCTAAACTTCTGATTTCTCAAAAAATTATTTCTCTTTCATGCAAATATTGCTTATTTTTTTAGTCAGAAATTTTAATCAATCATTGATGGACAGCTTCTTGGGCGTAAACAAGATGCTATTGAAGCTTACATGGACATAATTAAACGAGATATAGCCGATGAATCATCTATTGCAGTGGCAGTCAACAATCTTGTTTCATTGAAAGGTCCAAAAGATGTTTCCGATAGCCTGAAGAAATTTGATCGGCTAAAAGAGAAAGAGACACAAAGCTTTCGCCTAGCTCATGGACTTGAGTTGAAACTTTCAGCAAAAGAAAGGGAAGCAATATATGCAAATAGGGTTCTTTTGCTTCTTCATGCCAACAGACTTGATCAGGTCTTTCATCTTTGTCTTCCTGTCCTTATATCAGCAAGCATGCATCATTAGTTTTTTTTTAAAAATACTTGGCTACGGAGAATGCTGCTCATGTTATTTTACGATCGTAATTTGTAGGCTCGAGAACTTGTTTCTGCATTGCCAGACATGTTTCCCGAAAGTGTTGTACCAGTATTGCTGCAAGCTGCCCTCTTGGTTAGAGAGAACAAAGCTGGAAGGGCTGAGGAAATACTGGCACAGTTTGCTGGTAAGTTCCCTGAGAAGTCTCAGGTTCTATACCTAGCCAGGGCTCAGGTGGCGGCAGCGGCTGGCCACCCACATATTGCTGCTGATTCTCTGACTAGGATACCAGATATCCAACACATGCCTGCTACTGTTGCCACCGTTGTGTCTTTAAAAGAGCGAGCCAGCGATGTTGACGGTGCAGCGGCTGTTCTTGATTCTGCAACTAAATGGTGGTCTAATGCTATGACTGAGGACAATAAGCTTAATATTATAATACAAGAGGCTGCCTCATTCAAGCTTAAGCATGGAAAGGAAGAGGATGCTGCTAAACTCTATGAGGAGCTTGTTAAAAGTCAGGGAAGTATTGAAGCACTAGTTGGGCTGATAACAACAGTTGCCCGTCTGGATGTTGCTAAGGCAGAACTATATGAAAAGCAACTGAAGACCTTACCTGGATTAAAGGGAATTGATGTGGACAGCTTGGAGCGTACTTCTGGAGTTAAACAAGTTGAAGGTCCTTCTAATGTGGGTGTCACTGAAGCGTCCGAGGAAGGAAAGAATAAGACAAAAACTAAGAAAAAGAGAAAGAGAAAGCCAAGGTATCCTAAAGGGTTTAACCCTGCAAACCCAGGTCCTCCACCAGATCCAGAAAGGTGGCTTCCTAAGCGAGAGAGATCAACTTTTAGGCCCAAGAGGAAGGACAAAAGAGCTTCTCAGGTGAGAGGATCACAGGGCGCTGTAGTTAGAGATAAGCAAGATGCTGGTTCTTCATCTAGTCATTCAAATCCAAAATCAAACCAGGCAACTACCTCCAAAGGTGCTACGCAGAGTGCAGTTTCTGAGCAAACCAAGCCTTCATCCAAGTCGAGAAAGAAGTCTAGGAATTAAATTAGCTGGGATTTGTGATTTCTGATAAACATGTTGTATTTCTGACTTTTTGTTATTGCTACTTTCGATGACTACACCGAGGGTCCATATACATTATACACTGTTTTAGTTCAATCTCCAAACCATCAGTTTTGGTTCAAGCAAAAGAGTATATGTGTAAGTTTTGGTTCAAGCAAATGGGTATATTTGTCTATTGTATGCAAGTGTCAATGTGCGACTTTGACACACTTACTTTGTTTGTGTTTTTGGCGTTCATGGAAATTGATATATCATCGCGATGTATATGATTATTCGTTTTGCTTTGGCCCCTTCATGTAATGGTTGGTCAAGTATATATTACCGTGAATCCCTGATGATAGAATATAGATGATAGTGTATCAATAGATTATAAAAATTTGCTCGTGATTCCTTGATCCTGATGATAGATGAAGATATCATTTGACTGAGAGCGAATTTATGCCCCTTCATTGATTTGTTCTGCTCTATGAATTAAAATTCACACTTCCAATTTCAAAAGCATTTTCATTCACACGTTCCTTTCTTCATTGATTAAATATTTACTAGTTTTTATTGATATTTTGCCTTTGACTTGTACATCACAGCAGTGGCAGCTTTTGAAATTTAAAAAATTATATAATACCATTCTCGATCTATATTTCATTTGTGAAATTGCCAAGTGATTGATCTCTTCTTCATTTGATTTATTTGGAATTTGAACTCTTTCGGCCAACAACATCGTCAATTTGAAGATCAAAAGCTCATTCAAACACAATTTCTTAGTTGTTAGTTTGTGAATCTGTCAACTCTCTCTCGTTTATGCCAGATAGTTTGCATTTAGTTAGACTTCAACACATATAGGTTTAAGCTCTGTTCTCGAGAAAACCACCTTTATGTGAGACCTTGTGATTATGGTTTTGCTTCAAAAATTGCTGAGGCATTTGGTTATCCTATTCAATTGGCGGATTCGTGGAATGGGTAAAAATGTCTCTGAATTTCGGGATGCAGAGCTGTGCTTCTCTTTGATATGGTAGTATCACCATTTTTTATAAAATGTATCACCAAATTGTATGCCATTTTTTTTTTTCATTTTCTTAGTTTCAATTGTTAGCGGCGAAACTAGTGCACATTAACTGCCAAAAAAGAAATATTAAGAATTCGAACTCATACTTTAATGTATGAAATGTTTTTAAGATTTTTTATCATACGAGTTGTATTTACAAGATTTTGTATATTTATTTTTAATTAACTTGTAAATGAAATTTTTTTGTCGCTTTTTAATATCTTATCTTATCTTATTCATTTATAATTCATACTTCATTTCAGAGAGACAAAATAATATAAATTAAAAGGCATAGATGTAATCTTCACTTTTAAAAAGACAAAATAATATAAATTAAAAGGTATAGATGTAAACGGTAAACCGCACTTTAAATTTTTTATCGCTTTTTAATATCTTATCTTATCTTACTCATTTATAGTTCATACTTCATTTCAGAGAGACAAAATAATATAAATTAAAAGGCATAGATGTATCCTTCACTTTTAAAAAGATAAAATAATATAAATTAAAAAGTATAGATGTAAACGGTAAACCGCACTTTAAAATATGAATTTAGAAATAAATGTGGTTTGATTTTGACTCATTTGTTTAAATAGTCTAAGTAAAAAGTTGGATTTTTGTTAATAAAGAGTAGAGCTTGAATAAATTTAATTATAACACAATCAAGCATGAGTAAAGTTCTACATATTTTTATAATGACTAAAAAAACATATATTTATACTATAAATAACAAAGGCTAGTACTATTAAAGGTAGGTCTTAGTGGAAAATGTTAGATTTCCACATAAATTCATGGAAAAAATAACAAAGGTTAATAAATTTTTTGTTTAATTGTAGTTTTAGTCTTTTTATTTTAATTGAATTATGAAAGTAGTCTCTTCATTTTATATTTCATCAGTTTTGGTCTTTCAATCAGAACTTTGGTTCAAAACTTGATGAAGTATCATTTTTTAAGTCACATCGCACTATTTATAATCATAAATTTCAAGTTCAATTGTAGTACCACGAGATTTTGAGGTATTGTGTGACTTAAATAAACTCAAATAAAATATCTAAAATTATGTTCGAGGCAGCAAAACTGAAGAGAAATAAAATGGAATGATTACTTTCGCGATTCAACTAAAATATAAAAATAAAACTACAATTAAGTCTAAAATTTTAAACGGTAATTTATTACTACAATTGGAAAAATAATACTCTTCACCTTACTAGTATATATAGTAGTATTATTAAAATGTGTGTTTGGTAATAAAAAAGATTAAATAGCAATTATCCCGTTAAAATAACAAAAACTTAAATAAAAATTTTATTTTTATTTAAATTTTGTATTTCATTTTTTTTTATAAAAAAAGTGATAAATATTATCTGTGAGATTGCGAATTTAAATCTGAGAGAAAACGTTAAGACTTAAAGAATGATTAATATTTATAGTTAATTTATAAAGAATGGATTTAATATTTATTGTGGTTGATACATGTTGCTGGATCTTATATTCTCATTCGTCCTATGAGTTGCGTCTGGATCTTATATTTAAATTTAGAATTTTGTAAAGAAACTTTTGAAGAATAGTGCTGAACCAATAAAAAAATATGGTTTAATTACATTAATGAGTTTTAACTTGTTTTGTTTACTAATCATTAATATAAATAATGCATAGACCGTTTGTCCCATAACTTATGATGCATATTTAAATTTTTTTTCACATGTGTGAGAAAGTCCTAACTAGACACTTTAGAATTAAGTTTAGAGATGCGATATTTTCTTCGTTTTCTTCCTAAGACCGGTCAATTTAAGCACAAATTTAATACTATATCTAGTTCCATTTATAATAAAAAATATCAAAATTAATATACTCATTAATTATTTTGATTTTTTTCTTATTTTTACGTTTATACCCTTATTGAAAACTGTAAAATATTAAAAATTCATTAATAATATTAAAAAGACAAGCGAGTATAAATATAATTTAAATAATAAATACATTTTAAAAATCATGATTATTTTTATATATAAATTCAAAAAATTCTCTTATATTCGACACGAGTGAGTAACTACTACTATTTATCCTCAATTTTTGGATTATTAAACGCAACAATGGTATGGAAGGCGATGTTATGGTTTTGGGTTTACCTTTTCTGTACGGTTAAATTGTAAGTTTTTTTAAAGTTAGGAGTAAGTGACAAGTAGTTAGATTGAAGGTTCCTTTCTCTTTAAGTGTTATTTCCTCTCAATGGCAAATTGAAGGTTCGTGAATTGTTGTCGTGGGAAAAAAAACTCACCAAACTGCACCATACTGAAACCTATCTTTGACAATTAGATCTATCCTCTTTTACATTTGGTTTTCAGTTTGAGATTTTTATTGGAAAATGTGAATGGGCTAGGGTGCATAAAAACTTGAGGTTGGAATTAAATGGATACTACAACATTGTTGTTTACAAGTTTATGCTTGACAATGTGTTAGCAGAAATTTATCAAGTTGGAAATTTTAAGAATACGTTGTACATTAATCTATTGACAATGTGTATTGTCTCCGTGGGATAAACTAAAATAATTGGAGTTTTTTATTTAAATCTAATTGATTAGAAGATGATGGAACTAATTCACTCTTGAAATATTAGAATGTGTTACATTTTTATATTAGATTTTATTCATCTACATAAAATCGATTTATAATGTGAAAAAGATGTCATTATTTATTAAGTTTTCTTATTACGTATATATAAATATTTTAGTGAGTGATTCCACCAATAGACTTTAATATTTTATCAAAATCAACTTAGAAGATAAAGTTGTCGGTCTTTGAAAATTTTATAGCACTATTTATTTTTATCAATTTGGGAGTTAGATTTTTTTTCTATTTAGATACAAATTGTACACTATATGTAAGTGTTTTATTTGCTTATGAGATATTTGGATGCAAATGGGGAGGAGATGTCACTTGTTTCATTGATTAAGGGGATCGATCAAAAAATAAATAAAAGATACTATTTTTAACATATAATCTAAAATTATTGTTAATTATTGTTGAACTACTAGTACTTCCTTTATTAATTGTCAGTAGTTTGCTATACTGTACCAAATTATATGAGGCGCAAAAAAGGAACTTAGTATGCCTTGCTCCTATGTAATACATCTGTCATTTTTATTTTTTTTACTTTGTCATGTCTTGCTCTTGCTTTTTTATTTAATATTCACTCATTTAAATTAGTAAAATATATTAAATATAAACATAAATTTAGTATTATGAAAAATAAAAATAATGGATCTCTTAAAATATTTATAATATCTAATTTAATAGCATAAAACAACACATTATCTATAAATAATATAAAAAAATTAAAATAATTGAAATAATATATTTTTAAATTTACAACGTTAACAACTTAGTTATTAGTTAAATTAAAAATCAATTTCAATTAATTCGTTAATTTAATTAAAATGAACATTACAATAAAATAAAAAGATAAATTAAACAAATACATCAAACAATATAGATTTAAAATAACGAAATCACTTATTTAACTTAAGACAGAGGGGAAAAAAAACCATAAGGAGAGTTTGGTTACGGTTGAAAGAAGTGGATAGATAAGTAGTTCTGTTTTAAAAAAAGATATATATATTAATCCCACTTTCTTGGGAATTTTTTATAACCACCTGCTTTCCTGGGAATAAATAATTATTCTACTTCAAACAGACACCCTCATACAATTTTGATTAATCATTGCATTTTTAATATACAATTTTTACCAAGTTTTTAATATAGTTAGTATAAATTTTTTCATACATCGCATTCATTGAAGATCTCATTTGATTTCAAATAGAGTTACTTTATAAATAATGTGTTTGATATTAATTACGGTTAAACACAAATAGCTAAAAAATTTGTTCACACCCGTTGTTATTTGAATATAAGTTTAGAATTAGGCTTTTGATGGATTGTGATTAATAAATTTTATTGCAAATATTCAACAAAATTAGAGGCTTTCCATGTGCTTGCAAGGAGATAAGTCTCACCATCTAAATTTCCATAAAAAATAATGTGTTTGATCGAATGTCCTACTTATAGATTAGTTTATTACTTTATTTATTTATATCTTCCAATGGAAGTTGGAACCGTGTTTCACATGTTTTGTGGGATAACCAACAACTCTAGTGTTAAATTGGAATCCGTATTCATACTTGTACTGTTTTCAAACTCGGTTCGGATATTGACCAGGCAAAACTATAGTAATACAGTAAGTGGATTATTGATTGAACCGTAAAAATATTGATGAAACCGTATTAACTTAAATCGGATTATATTAAAAGACTCAGTTGTATAATTCGGATTTATGAGACTTATAAACGTAAAAAAATAAAATAAGACAAATCGACATAATTTTAAATCATATTTAACTCATTTTTTAGAGGAATATATTTTAAATCATAATATATGAATATGAAAGTTATAAATTTTATTAAGTTATTATATATATATATATATATATATATATATATATATTTTGCAACATTATCATAACTAGCTACTTGTCATAGTGGTAAAGCATTAGGCTGACATATTGTGGAGTTATTTGTACTGTCATTTTTTAAAAATTAATAAACACTTCAGCATTTTACGACTAAATTTTAAATTAACTATATTTTTATTCTTTATAAAAAAAAAGTAATTTTTAAATATATTTAATTATCTTTTAATTTTAAAAATTTTAAACAGTTTGATCTAAAAATGTTGTTATATACATTTATCATAACTAGGTACTTGTCGTAGTAGCAAAGCATTAGGCTGACATATTGTGGAGTTAGGTTCGATTTGTGGTGTCATTTTTTAAAAATTAACAACATTTTACGACTATATATGTTTTTATTTTTTATAAAAAAATATATTTTTTAAATATATTCAATTGTTTTTTAATTTTAAAGTTTTGAATGATTTGTATTAATAAACTTTATAATATTATAAAAAAAATATTTCACAAAAGTTTGTAAGTTTTTAACTTTAAATGAATTATATATACATAAAATTTAAAAATATCAACATAAAAATAATGAAAGTATGAATTTATAAATTGAATTTTGAATTTATTTTTTATAGAAAAATTTAATATATATATATATATATTACTTTAGTAATAGAGGTTAAAACTACGAGCATAATCATCTTAGACGAAAATTTATATTTTTATTTTATAACGACAAAAATGAAA
>JBBPBT010000036.1:3247769-3267500 GCA_037974875.1 Cicer bijugum
AACATATCAAAATAACATATTTTTGTGATATAATAATTAAAACCACTAACACTATAATATTACAATAAAATTTTAACTTTAATTTTTGGATTTTTTTTAATTTAATTGATTATATATAAATAATTGCTACAACTAGATAATTATATATAATATAATCGTATAATATATCATTAAAAATCAATATTTTTCTAGTTCAAAAATTTAATAAAAAATATTAAAATTGTTAATTTTTAAAATCAAAAAATTAAATCAAAAAATTTCTAAAGATAAAAAAAAATCAAAACTACAATTAAAAACCTTTTCATCTAATTTTTTCTTTTATAAAAATATAGTAACACTTAAATTGTAATGTAATGTTTAATATCCGAAAAATATATGACTCATCATCATAAATCAAAGACAAAACATACACAAACAATCCGTTAGAAATTAAGTGTGGGAGTATATATATAGAGAGAGAGGAATTGGTATTTTTAATTTTTTAATAAGTGTATTATTTTTCTCATGTCATCAATTATATATTATATATTATATATTAAATAGACTAAATTAGTTGTACCTATAAATTTATCTTTTGAGCTTAATCCTCTTAAATTTAATAATATTTTTATAAACTTTTATTTTAATTAAAATTAAAATCATTATCAATTCAAAAATTAATAATCTCTTTTCTTTTTTTAGGCTGCACTACTAAATGAAATCGCTCTTCTTCGCCGTCGTTCCAATGTGATGAGGAAAATTCTTCACCATTATTCCACTATTGCGAGAAAATCTCTGATCTATCACACTCTCAATTCGCTCGTATTTGCGCCACAGTCGTCTTAATACTGTATACGTCGTCTTCACCGTACTATTGTTTCAAAGTCCGTCTTTGATTTTTAATAAATATTTTGTCTTTAATTATTTATATAGAGATAAACAATGAAGAACATCATAGAAGTAGAAAGAATGTGAAGAGACAGTGAGAGAAAAAACTTAATTATTTAAAAATAGAATAAAAATATAAAACTTAAAAAATTGGTAGTGTTAAATTTAAAACAAAGTCAAAATTACTCATTAATGACATGTGATTATACAAACTATTAGAGATTAAATTTGATAATACTAAAAAGATTAAAAGATTTAATTTTAATATAAAGATGAATTATTTGGAAAAATTTTAAGTTTAAATTATGACTTGAATAATTATTAATCAAATTTTATCTATCTTTCAGCCCAATTTTAAGTTACTAAATCTCATTTCTCCCAATTTCAAGTTACTAAATCTCATTTCTCTTATAATTCAAAGAGTTGAGTAAATAAGTAAAATGAAATGCCAGTAACTTATAATCTACTACTAATATAATTTAAGAATACAACTCACCCACATTACTATCACTTATGTTTTACTATCATAAGTATTCAAGAATAAATAAATGATTGTCTTGTGTTAAAAAGTATTTTACTCATTATTATATTTTCTTTTAACTTTGTATTTAATGATAGTCTCAATAAACTGATTAATTAAAATATATAATACTAAATATTTTAACAAACAAACGAAATACAAACTTGAAATAAATTAAAATTAACAATGAAACACAAATAGAGAAAAATAACTAGGAAAACATAAAACACCTACACAAATATATTAGATTTAAAACCGACCACAAATGGAGTGACCAAAAGACAAGGTTGTCATGGCAGCTTTTTGGAGGGCCTTGTAATGCTACATCACTCGATAAAACATCAACCATAGGATTTGTTCTTCCTCTTCTCCATTGTCATTGTTGTCAATAATATGAGATAACAATGATTAAGTCATGAATCTCGGTAGCACTTTTCAAAAAGAATTGGAAAGAAATAGATCTTACAAAAAGGAGAGAAGAAAACAAATGAGAGAAAACACTTCCAAAACTTCACGAGAAATAGAAGTATATTTATATATATTAAATAAATATATCTCGTTTAACCGACTATTTAAACTCGCATTTTAAACATACCAAGTAAATTGATCCGTGAAAGATAATAAGTTGTAATATATTGGTTTGAATCTAACTTGCATTAGTCCAGTTGATCTACGTACTGTAAAAATTGAAATAAAATTGAAATAAAATCTCATTTTTTCGTTAAAAAAAAATAGTATTCAAGAAAAAGCTAAGAAATATATTATAGAATATGAGAAGAAAAAAATGATAAAATATAAATTATCTAACCGCAGAATTGTTAATTGGTTCATTACTAATGAATCAATTCAAAATTATGGTTGTTATATTTAATTTAAAAAAAAATAGTTATACAAGTGCACATTTAAACACCATAATGCAACGGTTTGAAAAATTCAACTTATGCGGGACCAAAAAAACATTAAACCGTGCGGACCACCAGTTACACAGATTGATCCGTTGGTTCTAATCCATATACCCTGCTCTAGATAGAAGTTTATTGCCATGATTTTCTTGATCTTGATTTACGGTTAAGATAATTCAATTTTATAATAATATATAAAAAATAAATGTGTTTTTCAAAATTCATCTCATCATTCATTGTACGTATAAACGACGGCCTCTGGCTTTCAATGAAATCATTACAAATAGAAAATGCAATTAATTACATTAAAGGAGGCTCACTTCACTTGATCACATAAATTTCCCCTTTAACCGAGAATTAGTCACGTTGCGATGTGTTGGGTCCTACATGTACATGGCTCCCATGAGTTGGATGTTACCAAACACGAGTCATTATCCAACAAACACGTTCTCATTCACTGTGCGACCAATTAATTATAACGATAAATAAATCCACACACCATCCCTCATCAAATCACCACATCCTCTCACATGGACCTTTTCCTTTTTAGCTTTTGCATTTTTAACTCACCTAAATCTTAAATAAGATTTATTGTTGTTTTTCATTTAACCAACAAACACATGAGCTCAAAATGGAGGATTTAGAGTATGATTAACCAAGAAAGTTGTTGTACTATTAAGAACATATTTGGATCAGCGTTTTTATAATTGAGTTCGTGTCTCAAAATCATGTTGTGAGAAGCCTGAATTCGTAATAGTCAGACATATGTTACTTACAAGCTTTGATCGAGGAAATAAACACTCGCTAAATGTGTTAAAAATTGTTAATGTTGTTATCATAATATTTATTATTGTATATAAATAAAAATTTGAAAAAATTAAAAAAATATTAACGATATTTTATTAAATTTTAGTTTAACCGATCAATATTATTAAAATTTGTAATTATTTATAAACATTTAACTATAATTATATTATTTCATCTATAAATAAAAAAATATTATTAATTCAAAGTATTTTTTTTTTTTTTAAATTCTTATGAAAAGAGACCGGTTATCAATATTTAAGCACAAATGTATTAATATTTATGTCGGAATCCAGTTCTAATTAAATATATATGCTCTGCCGAAATGACCGATGAAATAGCGAAAGGATCTTTACCTTACCCAAGTGAAACGGATTTGATTGGATACTAATAAAGACAATTATCCAACGTGTTTGATAAATCCATATAACAAGCCAAAAAAAGAAAAACACACATAAGAGTGTGGCATAAACACGATTGGACGCATCATACAGATACAAACCATGTGGCCTGTGGATCTGAGAATCAGATTCAGTGTTCAGAATCGGTTACATAAAAGAAGAAAGAAAAAAAAATATTGTCTTTTTCGTAATATTTTTATTAAGTTTTCCTCAACAACTTACACTTACCTACCAAATAAACAATTAGACGTAATAAATAGATAGGGATTCCAAATCCAGGTTGGCAAGGGTTGGATCCAAAACATTGGCAGAGTAACAACAAACAATGTATTGCGGTACGGTTCTACTTGGCACTTGCTACTTACATGCTCGTGACTTTGTCTCTGCTCAAATTTTTTAATGCATTCACATAAATTTTTTTACTAAAATTTAAATGGTTTATTTATCTATTCTATAAAAAAAAAATGTTTATTTAGAGTTGACAAATATTGACATCATATCATGAATAATTTGTGTTATGATCTTTTTATTCGTGTAATTAATGTATTTATACAGTTTTACCATTTAAGTTATTTTATGTCTGTAGCATTTATTATCTTTATTATTTTTTGTTTTTTTTCTTCCACCAATTGAACGTATTTATGATTTATGATGCAATTTTATTTATTCTACTTGATACTATTAGTCAATATGAGTTTGATGATATTTTATGGGAGTTTTAATCTTGTTTCTTGTAACATGACTTTTTTTTTTCACACATAAAAATAGATAAATATTTTTTAGTCAATAACTACAATTAGATATTTAAAAATGTTTGATTTTAATTATATAGTTTTTTAAGTTAACCAGAAATTATATTTGACTTTAATTCGTTTTATTTCATAATATAAAACGTTTAATTCTAACAATATAACAAAATCAATATTTTCTTTTTGGCATCTAATCATATTTCTTAACAAAAATATTTGTACTGATATTTTTAAAAATTAATATACCAGACTGGTAATTATATTATATTATATATATTAAATTATTTAGAAAATCATATATTATACGCCTATATAAAAGTTTAATGATAAAAACAATATTAAGAATTGTGATTATAAATACATTTAAATTTTCATTGTATCTTTTGCAATTCTACTATCTTCCAAATTGCGGTTGACCTCAAATTCGAGAATAGGCAAATCTAATTTTGCTTGTACTAGGAAAAAAAAAAAAAGGAAACTCTATTTTCGGTCCCACTTTAGTAAGAAGTAATTCCACATTTATCTAAAATGTGGTCATGCAAGGAGTGAGGACATAAAATTGTGGTCATGAAAATAAAAACCGACATGATTTTTAAAATTAACTTTATGATTCCCGATTTCAATAGATTGATTCTATATGATTTTTAAAATTAATTTACAAGTGTTTCTTAAGTTAAATTTAAATCAGTAATAAGTTGATTTTCTAACAAATTATTTGAGTTTTATAAAAAAAAAATATTTGAATTTAAAATTATAATTTTTTTCAAGCCTTCTAAAATAAAACTCCCTCAATCAATAGTCTCAATTAAACACCACCACCTTAGGTAAGTTGTATTTTACAAGTAGTCCAGTATATTTATCAAATAAAGAAGTTTATTGTAGATTCTTTTAATAATAATTTAAAACATTTTTTATCTTCATAGAAAAAGTGATAACAAAATTAATTTCGAACAAAATATATATTTATTTTTATTAAATAAAGATCATTTAAGCTACTTAATCGTAAAAATAAAAATAACCGAACAATATATTGGTAGTTGAACATTTGCAAATTTGTAAGTACTAAGCCATGGTATAGTGTGAATAACCCATATGAGAATTTGGCCACGAGTGACTTGTGCATATCATTGAACTGACGTTGAATTATTAGTCAAACAGTGTTTTGTGGAAAATAGGCGAAATTATGATTCCAAATTATTATACATAAATAAAATCCCAAGAAAGAATGAATGAGTTTTCTAGTAAAATATAAATGCTAAAAATAAATATTTGTTAATTAGTGTGCCACCGGAATCATCTGTATCCACCACCGTTACCAATAGTATCAATACTTGCCGCTTATAAAACTCACTAATCACTATCACTTCCTTCTATTTCATTTTAAGGTTTTTTTTTTGTTTCTATTATGAACATTATTACATTTCTTTATATTTATTATTTATATTTGTCAACTTTTTATACGCCCTTTATTCTTTACTTTATCCCCCTTTTTTAATGTTCATTTTCTTTATTCTATTCCAGGAACAATCAAGATCATTCATTCGCTGCATTAATTTTACAGATTTCTTCTTTCATTATATTGCAACATTACTACTCAGTGACTCACTCACTCAACAAAGACAATGGCAATTTTAGATGTTCTCTTAGGGATAACAAATGTAACATTCTTCTATGTCATTTTGATATGGGTTTTATTTGATAGTTTGAGATTAACCACACTTCACAATCTTCTACATTTCAAACACAAACCAACACTTTTTGCTTCAATCACTGTTCTTTTCACTGCTATTATTTCCATTTTGAATGTAGTTTTTGTTTTCTATGATTACACTAATAGTGGGATTATAGTATTTAACTCTGCTTCATTGGCTTTAACATGGGTTTTTGCATCTTTGGTTTCATTTTATTCAATGAAGAAAACACTTGGGGAGTGTAAAAGATTCCCTTTTGTTCTAATTCTTTGGTGGTTTTTTGCCACTACTGTTAATATAATCTCACTTTCTTTAAAACTAGTCAAAAATTCAGATTTTTCTGTATTTTTGTTGGAGGAGAACATTGTTGATTCAGTTTCTTTACCCATGCTGTTACTTTTGTGTTTGAATGTACTTCCAAATGTGTGTGTAAAGGAACAAAGTGAAATAGAACAAAGTTTACTTCACAAAGAGTATGAATCTTCTTCTACTTTGGTAGAAGAAGATGAAGAAGAGGCTTTAACAAAAGCTAGTATATGGAGCAAACTCACATTTAGGTGGTTGAATCCAATTTTCAAAATGGGTCGGGTTCAGAAACTTGAATATGTTAATGTTCCTTCTGTTCCTCAATCTGAAACTGCTTCTAGTGCTTCTTCTATGTTGGAAGAATCTATTCGGAAACAGAAACTTGAAGGTGGTTCCTTGACAAAAGCTATTATCCATTCTATTTGGAAATCCTTGGCCTTAAATGCAATTCTAGCAGGTATATTATTATATATTTATATACTGATTTATTCATTTGTTTATTTTATTCTTATGTACTTCATATGCAACATTGAGTCATTCATATAATGATAACTAATCTGTTTATTTTATTTTTAAGTACTTTATAAGTTTGTTATTTTATTATATGAAACATTGAGTCATTTTCATTTGCATTTGTTTATTTTATCGGTATATACTTTCAGGTGTTAATACTATTGCTGCATATACTGGTCCATTGTTGATATCAAGCTTTGTGAATTTTTTATTGTCCAATGATAACAATTCAAGCATCCAGTATGGACTGATTCTTGCATTCATTTTCTTCCTCTCAAAGACTGTGGAGTCATTGAGTCAAAGACAATGGTACTTTGGTGCTCAAAGAATCGGAATTCGCGTACGTGCAGCTCTTATGGCTCTAGTTTATAGCAAGTCTCTAATGATTAAGTGTGGTGGTGGACCAACACATGGTAAAATAATCAATTTGATTAATGTGGATGTTGAAAGAATTGGTGACTTTTGTTGGTATATTCATGGAGTTTGGTTGCTTCCATTTCAAATAATTTTGGCTTTGGTGATTTTGTACATAAATTTGGGTTGTATACCATCCATTGCTGCACTTGGTGTCACAATTTTGGTCATGGTATGTAACACACCTTTGGCTAACATGCAAGAAGGTTTGCACTCCAAGATAATGGAAGCTAAAGATTCAAGAATCAAAATGACTTCAGAGACTATGAAGAACATCAGAATACTAAAGTTGCATTCATGGGAATCTACATTTCTCCATAAACTCCTCCAACTTAGGGACACAGAGAGAAAGTGGCTGCAGAAATACCTCTTCACATGCTCGGCGATAGCCACTCTATTTTGGACATCTCCTACTTTGGTTTCTGTTTGCACGTTTGGAGCTTGTATACTGGTGAAAACTGAACTAACCGCAGCAACGGTCCTGTCAGCTCTCGCAACATTTCGCATTTTACAAGAACCAATTTACAATTTGCCTGAGCTTATTTCCATGATAACTCAAACAAAAGTGTCTGTTGATCGAATCTACGAGTTCATTAAAGAGGAAGATCAAAACCAATTCTTGAATAGGCATGCTCTTGAAGCTTCAACAACCGCTATTGAAATTAAACCAGGTGAGTATGCATGGGAAGCAAATGATTATCAATCCCCCAAAAAACCAACAATTCATATTACTGAAAAATTAATAATAAATAAAGGTCAGAAGGTGGCCGTTTGTGGACAAGTAGGATCTGGAAAATCAAGCTTGTTTTGCAGTATGCTTGGTGAGATTCCATTGATTTCCGGGGCTGCAACCAAAGTTTATGGAACTAGAAGTTATGTACCTCAAAGTCCGTGGATTCAATCTGGAACTATAAGAGAAAATATATTGTTTGGGAAACAAATGAATAAGGAGTTTTATGAAAATGTTGTAGATGGCTGTGCATTGCACCAAGATATCAACATATGGAGTGATGGAGATTTGACCCTTGTGGAGGAAAGGGGGATAAATTTAAGTGGAGGACAAAAACAAAGAATTCAATTGGCAAGAGCTGTTTACAATGACTCGGATATTTATTTCCTTGATGATCCTTTTAGTGCTGTTGATGCTCATACTGGAAGTCATTTGTTTAAGGTTGGTAGTAGTGCTAATGATTATTGTTTGTTTTGCTCTTGCACTTTCTAACTTCGTTTTCATTCGATTCAAAGAACTTACCAACAAGTGAAAATGTTGTGCAGGAATGTCTTATGAAACTTTTATATGATAAAACTGTTGTTTATGCTACACATCAATTGGAATTCTTGGAAGCTGCAGATCTTATTTTAGTAAGCTATAATAAACACTTGTGATGAAATTACTATACCTATTTGATTGAACTCTGATCTCACCAATAATATACTTTTTTATCAGGTTATGAAAGATGGGAAAGTTGTCGAGTCGGGAAGGTATAGAGATTTGATGGCATGTCCTTATAGTGAACTTGTGCAACAAATGGCTGCTCATGAAGAAACAGTTAACCAAATTTCCTGCCAAGAAGATGATTCTGTTTCCTGTGGACCCTGCCAAAAAAATCCAAATGAGATTGCAGAAGAAAATATTCAAGACATCATCATGGATTGGAAGAGGACGAGAGAAGAGGAAGCAATGACCGGTCGAGTAAAATGGAGTGTTTACTCAACTTTTGTCACATCAGCTTATAAAGGAGCACTTGTTCCTGTTATTCTTCTTTGTCAAATTCTCTTTCAAGTTATGCAGATGGGTAGCAATTATTGGATATCTTGGGCTACTGAAGAAAAGGGCAGGGTCAACAACGGGATCCTTATAGGAATGTTCGCTCTTCTGTCTGGTGGCAGCTCCATATTCATATTGGGAAGGACTGTTTTAATGGCAATGGTTGCCGTCGAGACTGCCCAACGTCTTTTTCATGGAATGATCAAATCAGTTTTCAGGGCACCTGTTTCATTTTTCGATACCACGCCCTCGAGCCGAATTCTGAGTAGGGTAAGTTCGCTAGTATTCTCTTTATGGCAAGATTATTGTTGTTAGTTTTATTCAAATTAAAGTTGTTTTTTTTTATGATTGTTACAGTCATCTAATGATCAAAGTACAATAGACACAGACATACCCTACAGATTAGCTGGCCTGGTCTTTGCACTTATCCAGTTATTGAGTATCATTGTCCTGATGTCACAGGCTGCATGGCAAGTCATTCTTCTCTTTTTTGTGGTTCTTGCTATCTCCATCTGGTATCAGGTATGAACTAATAGTTCACTAATGTACACAAATTGCATTATACTACCTATAGAACCTGTACAGCGCACATGGATAAATTCGTTTAATGATACACATGTTTCATATGATTTGTAATTTTCTTAGTCGAGATTTTTACAATGCATGAACTGAAAAGATCATAGTTTAGTTCATTTTACGACAAAGCCTCATTGTGTCATAAATGTTTGCATTGCATGTGCTCATTTTTGCATGAATCATCCTAGTAATAAAATAACGAAGGAAATTATGAACCTTTTTTTGCAGGCTTATTACATCACGACGGCTAGGGAATTGGCCAGGATGGTGGGGATTCGAAAGGCGCCAATCTTGCATCACTTCTCAGAATCAATTGCTGGGGCTGTCACAATCCGTTGTTTCAATCAAGAGAAAATATTCTTGACCAAGGTTATGGCTCTAATTGATGATTATTCTCGGGTCGCCTTTCACAACTATGCCACCATGGAATGGTTGTCTGTTAGAATCAATTTTCTCTTCAATTTGGTCTTCTACTTTGTTCTCATCATCTTGGTTAGTTTGCCAAGAGCTGCCATCAATCCAAGTAAGATTAGAAATCAGATTCAATAGTTTCTCTCAATAGAGATCTTTGATCTTGTTTTATATCGCTAACGAGGAATTGTTTTCTCTGATTTTCAGGCTTGGCAGGTCTTGTAGCTACTTATGGTTTGAACTTGAATGTGCTTCAAGCTTGGGTGATATGGAACCTTTGCAATGTTGAGAACAAAATGATATCAGTAGAGAGAGTATTACAATTCTCTAGTATACCAAGCGAAGCACCGTTAGTTATACAAGATTGTAGGCCCGAACAAGAGTGGCCTAGGGAAGGAAAAATTGAATTCCATAACCTTCACATACAGTATGATCCTGCTGCTCCAATGGTTCTTAAAGGCATCACTTGCATCTTCCCGGGGAAGAAGAAAATTGGAGTAGTAGGCCGAACTGGGAGCGGAAAATCTACTCTGGTGCAAGCTCTCTTTCGAGTGGTTGAGCCTTTGGAAGGATTGATAATTATTGATGGTGTACATATTTCCAAGATTGGTCTGCAAGATTTAAGATCTAAGCTTGGCATAATTCCTCAGGATCCGACCTTGTTTTTAGGTAGGTACTAATAGACATAACTAACTAACTAGCTATTGTACTTAAATTGTATAACTAACTAACATGTCTAATAGGTACTGTAAGGACTAACTTGGATCCCTTGGAACAGCATACCGATCAAGAACTTTGGGAGGTTAGCATTATAACACTTTCTTGAAGATGCCATTGTTGATATGATTACTACAAAAAATATAAAATAAAATAAAAACAACTATTCTTTTTTCAGGTTCTCAGCAAGTGCCATCTCGCTGAAATAGTACAGAAAGATCCAAGACTTCTTGATGCACCAGGTATATATATATATATATATAAACAACTTTATCTTTCAGAGCATAACTGCAATAACCGCTTCTACTCCATAGTTTTGGTGAAAGTTTTTTTTTTTTTTTCAATAAAAAAATTGTTAACTATATGACACATACTTTTGATTTGCACAAACACATTTGCAGTAGCTGAGAATGGAGAAAATTGGAGTGTTGGACAGAGACAACTAGTTTGCCTTGCTAGGGTGCTACTGAAAAAAAGAAGAATTTTAGTCCTAGACGAGGCAACTGCATCAATTGACACTGCAACTGATAGTTTAATTCAGAGAACTATCAGGGAAGAGACAAGTGGATGCACAGTACTTACAGTAGCACATAGAATTCCTACTGTAATTGATAATGATTTGGTTTTGGTCCTTAATGAAGGTACAAGAATGGTCTCATTACAGTTTATAATTCGATATACACGATCGTTATATAATGATAATAAAACCTAGGAAAGCGTAACTCGCAAAAAATATAACAGAAAATTAAATATTAATGCACCTCATTTTGTGAGCTTGCAGCTTATAAACACTACTATTCTGATGTATACAGGGACAATTGTGGAATATGATCAACCAACTCAATTGCTACAGGATAGCTCTTCTTCTTTCTCCAAGTTGGTGTCTGAATTTTTGAGGAGATCATCCCAAAGTAATTGTCAAAAAAGATAAGAGAATAGCATAGCAGTTGCAGATCACCTTACAATTATTGTACATAGTTAAAAATTTAGGCATATTGCTGACCAGAATTAGTGATGGCAATGGATAGCAGTTCAAGAAATTGACTCATTACATTAACAACTTAAAGATGAAGTCCAATGTAGATTGAAGACTCTTGATCAGTATGTCTTAATTGATATTCTAATTTCACAAGCTTAAATGAGTTTCTGTCTTATAATTAGTGATTGCTTTCATAGTTTCTATACTGGTTTCATTCAGAAATTGTTGATGTTAGTGAAAAATCCATAAATGCATGAGCGCCAAAGAAGGCATCAAAAGACCTCTAGTTGTTCTATACCATTCTTTTGGAGGTTCAATCTCATATAGCATTCTATATTCAATGGATGAAGTTTTAATCAGTTTGTGCATTAGTTGGCAGTCTTAATGCATATATACATATACTACCAATAAATCTCTTGTTAACTAAATGTCAATCTCTGGGATATAATAGCAAGTAGCTTAGAATTTGTAAGTTGAACATCTTAATCTTTTATTTTTACCATGATTCATTCAGTTTTATAAATTTCAGCCTTGTTTTCATGCTTCGAAGAGAAGTGTCACCCTGGCAATTGTGAATACAGAAAAGAGCATTATATATTCAATTTTGACATTGATTTTGATAAGTCCTAATAATGGTAAAAAAGATCAGTCCTTTTGTGCTCAACTCACTGTGGCATGGTCACACATTCAAAGGATAAGTGCTACAAATTGAATGGCCCAGTTATGCATGCTACCACTGGTTCAACTATTCAGCTAACAATTCAACAAAATCAGCAATTACTTTCTCTGCTGCAGAACCTTTGTTGATTAATCATCTTCTTCTGGTATGCTTGTTTAGATATGATTAGTCCTTCCAATTTTTCGAAGTTTCAATAATCAGATTGATGACTCTGGTGCAAGCTCTCACATTGCTTACTATCTAGACTCATTCATCTCATATTCATTTATAAATTTATAAAATTTGATTTGTTTGTTTACCAATAAGATTAGAAAGGGTAATCTAATTGGATGATTATATCTTCTCAATTCAAATTCGGTTGTACCCAAAAAAAATTCCTTTTTTTTTCTTTTTCAATTTCCATATTCTTCTATACCTTGTGTTGAATGTCCTTTAGCTAATTTACAAAGATTATCCATTGTTTGTAAATTCTAATAATAATTTAGCATTTGCTCCTTTTATAATCAATATAATATTTGTACTTGTCTTCACTTCATTTTGAGTCTTCTAGTATCAAATGAAAGAAATTAGCCAATTCTATAAAATTTGGATTAAGCTTTGACCAAAACAACACAGGTATTTGCTAGATGGACAAAAAGTTACACCTCTTCATTTCTTGGCTCATTCACTCAATCCTCCACAGTAAATTTCAATATATTGTACTTTTTCCTTTAAAGTTTCAATTATCTAACCTCACACTTATAATTTATATTTTGAGAATTTGTTCATGAAGAAACAAATGTCTAAGAAATTCCTCTGCAGATGCAACTGAAAGACTAGAGGCAACTAAAGCATTTGTTAAATTCTCGATTGATGAAGGAGAGTTCAGTCAATTTGATTCATTGCAAGATAGCTGAAACATGAAACCAAAAGGAATGGTGAACCATTTATGGATCATCAATCCAGAAAAAAAAATTGGAACACATTTATTCATCTACCAATAAAAGAAATAGGCTCAATCCCAGTGAACCACTGTGAACCAATAAAAAATAGGAGAGTTGTAGATTTAGTTTTTGTTCACACAAATCTGTAGTGAACCATTGTGATTTTGCAAAAGCTACAAGATGTAACTTTCAAAAATCATAACCATTCATGATTCTAATAATTCTATTGTAATATTAAACATGCACTTAATAAACCAAACATAGAGATTGTTTTAGAGTGGTTTTTCTTTTATAATCATGCATAATTATTTTATCTCATACTATTTTTATTTTTTTTATAAATAATCTATTGATATATTCAAACCTTGATTTTTTAAGTTATATCTCATTTTTTTACGTGGTACTAGTAATATACTGATATCTATGCATGATAATACTCAAGTAATGAGTTCAATCTAATCGATCTACTAAAGATTAACCAAATGGTTTAGAGATAAGCAATATAATGATGTGAAGACATGCATTGTGCCATCACGTGAATAAATAAATTGAGAAAACCAATGATACTTGATTCCACTTCCATCATTTCTTCTTCTTTGTTGTCTGTCCTTGTTTGTGTATCTATATGCAATTCAGGACACATCTTGGCCAATTATTTATGAAATTATAGAACCCAAAGGGAAAATCAGCATCTTTATGCTTATTTCCCTTTATCAACACAAAGTTAGGTTGAGATTTAACAACTTCCAAAACGACAATATTTGATACCAAAGCCATATAAAGTGATGGATGATTCTCTTTATAAATTTTCATTTGAAATATTATTTTTATTTTATATGTAATATGAGTTTTTTCTCAATACTCTCTATCTTGGAATCTCTCCCTTTTATTTATTTTAATTTTATTTCATTTCTTTTCGTTATAACCTCCTTCATATTTACAAGTAAGAGTTTAAGAATTAAATCAATGGTTTGATAAATCCAAAGATCTAAATCAAATTTATAAAATTGGTTTAATTTTTTCTTTTTATATTAAAATCAAAATTGGACCAAATCAATCAAATTCATCTTCTATTAATTTGATTATCGTTTTCAGACCATTTAAAATTAATTATCTAATACAAAAATTTAATTTTTATTCTATATCGATTTGATTTAATTTGAATTTTGTAAGAAAAAAAAACACAAACAACAAAACCACACCGACTAATCTTAATTGGTTTTAGATATTTTCTTGCTAAAATCCAACCAAACCAAATATAATATTTAAGATTTGTTTGATTGTGTTTAATTTTTTAATTTTTAAAATTTATTTTATAAATAAATTTTAGAAAACTGTTTTTAAAAGAAAATTTTAAAAAAATTTATTTGATAACTCTAAATTTTAAACCAATTTTTGACTAAAGAGTTAGAAAAAATGAAAAAGTAAAACACCATTTATCTAATTTGTATTTAATTTTAAAAAGTATAATATTAAAAATAATTTTATAAAATAGTTTTTAAATACAAATAATTCAAAGAAATTTTTAAATGTGGGTTATGCACAAGTATATCCTCTTTTTTCTCCCATTTAACCAAAATGTCCCACTTGCAAAAAAAAATATCAGATTGTCCTACTTTTTCTCCCCTTCACATGATCGCATGCCCATATCACGACCTCCATTTTTTTCCACTCCAAATGTCGCATCCTGGAGATGCGACCTTGTATGGGCCAATAATTACAAAAAGCCAGAAAATAAAAAGTAATTTGGCGCATACGCATCTCCAGGATGCGACATATGAAATGGAAAAAAATGGAGGTCGTGATATGGGCATGCAATCATGTGAAGGGGAGAAAAAGTAGGGCAATCTGATATTTTTTTTTGCAAGTGGGACATTTTAGTTAAGTGGAAGAAAAAAGGGGATATATATATGTGCATTTTCCTTTAAATGTTTTAATTTTTAAATACTAAAATAAAATTTTTGAAATGTGGATAACCAAGTAATTAGTTCTCTATTTATATGCTCCTCACTCCTTATTCTCATTCATCAATTCCTCTCTCCATCCAAGTTTAGATGACTCCCGTTTCAATCTCTCTAAAAAAAGAGAACAGCCTGAATTTAAAAGTATGCAATAAGCCTTTGAATCCACCTTCAGTTTTTGTAACTAAAATATCCTAGAAAATCAAATACAATTTCTGAAATCCTCAGTACCATTACTTGCAACTAGGGATGGGAATAGGCTAGGCCGTCCGTAGGGGCCTATGGCCTGGCCTGACCTGGCCTATTTAATAAAAAGGCTAGGCTCAGGCTGTTTTTAAAGCTTATTTATTTAAATAGGTCAGGCTCAGGCTTATAAAAAAGCCTGTTAGGCCTAACAGGCCGGCCTATATATATTTATTATTTATTAGTATTATTTTTTATTATTATATTAATAATATTATTTTCTATTTTAAATTCTATCAATTAGACAATCACTTACTAATCATTCTATATTCAGTAGTCGTTCTATATTCGGTAGCAGTTCTATATTTGGTAGTCGTTTTATATTCGGTAACCGTTCAATTAGTCAATCACTTAGTAGATGTTCCTTATTTGTTTAAGAAGTAATAAATGATTCGTTTAAAAAGACTATTAAAAAGGCCAGGCTTAGGCCGAAAAAATAAATCGTAGGCCAGGCTCAGGCCTTTCAAAGCCTGGCCTGGCCTGGCCTATTCCCACCCCTACTTGCAACAACCCCAACAATTTCCCACTACCATCACACAAACCAATCTTCAAACATCTTTCTCCAACCCTCCAAGATCATCTTCAAATTTGAACTAGGTTAGTCATATAGCACCGAAAAATATGTTTGGATCATGAGTACATATACAAAACTTAGATCTTTAGCCATACCAATATTTTATATGTATTTAAATATGGATGCATCAATCTAATGGCTCTACAAGTACATGACTGGAATAGTAAATGTGACAAAGAAATTGAAAAATCTATTCTAGTGCAAATTCTCTGTGTTGTGAAGTTTTTATAATGATTCATAATAGAGTACATATTTTTTTAGGTTGGCAGGAGGACTTATGACCTTAAGCTAGGTACAATATCTCGTGACTAATTTATTTTTAAGTACATGACTAATTTGGATTCATAGAAGAGCATACATATCAAAAACTTTGAAAAGTTAGAATTAACAATACATATTTGGGAAATGTCATTTTTTATCTCATTCTTACATTATAAAAAACTTAGGAAGGTTAGAATTAAACTTCCGTAATTTTTATCATCTTCGTCTATCTAAAAATTGAAAACTAAAAACTCTTAAATTAAAACTCAAATTATAAACAATTAAATCTTAGGTTCTAAAAAAACTTGAATAAAAAAAGATTACAGTTCTTCATGTTTGAAGATGAAGAACATCTAATTTAAACATCTAAGGTTAGATCAAATTGGAACATCTAATTTGATTTTTATTCGAGATTTTTTATATTTCACTTTCTACTTTAAAACTCTTAACAATTTTAATTTAGAATTTTCAAAATATAATTTGTCTATTTATATTTTAAACTTATAACCTCAAACATTATTAGCGCATCAATATCTTAACATTTATGTGAATTTATTTAACAAAACTAAATAAAAGATTCCAGGTACACATTTTAAGACTTACAAGACTTTATAAAGAAAATAGAAACTACAAGGACTAATGAAGTAAATGAATCAACTAAAGTAATTTTGCCAAAAATAAAAAATTGTTTTGAAGACCGACCATCTCGGTGAATCAGTACATAAAGATCCAAAAATTATGTAACCAAGAACAAAAAGTATTGGACTAATTTATTACAACATTCAGAAAATAGTGACAACCATAAGAAAGTTGAAAAAAAAAAGACATGTCTGACATATCCTTGAACATGAAATTATTTCAAAATCAAGCCTGAAAACTATTGAGGATAGGCTTTGATTCATTATTTCAATTGAGGGTCTGAGAAGAAGTCGTTGACAGATGGCATAACCTGACGTGGTCTGTTGCGGACGAACTTTCTGAAACTGTGTTCAGCATATGCTTCACCCTCAGCATGGTTATCAAGCACTCCAGCAAGTCTGTTCTCTTTGTTTACCCTGAAAATAACCAAATCAATTTAATATATATGTCACCACTCTCTTTTTCTTTTTTAATATTTTCTTTTAGTCAATAAACAATTTGGTCTTTCAAATTATAAAATTAACTTCTAAATTTTACAAATTGTCAAATATTTCTTTTAAATTGTAAACTCGCTGTCACAATTTATGTTGCACATATACAATACCACCATAGATTACTTCTTACAAAACATAGGATACTATTTGTTTAGGATGCGTATATATAAAAATAAAAATTTCACAAAATAGTAGTAAATATAATACATATATAATTTAAAATAGAAGAAAATAAAGTAAAACTTAAGAACAATAGGACTGTTGATTGAATCATTATTGTGATTGAACCATTATTTAGACTATTGAAATTTGAAACATGTCGTTGGAAAATAAAGTTAGTTGAGTGGGGTAGATGTGTTAATAATGTCAAGTTAGTGCTTCAACATGCAAGCTATTGAAAATGTTTGCACTTACAAAGAAATGCAAAAAATTAGAGGAGTGTTAGCAAGTACTCAACATAGGGTAGGAAAAGTGAACCCCATTATACTCAAAATTGTTCCTATCTAAATTTTAACTATTAAAATTTATGATGAAAATATAATTTCTTTATGTTGATTTTATATCAAAATTATCTTACTTTAAACTAATTTTTCTATAAAACTTAGTCATCACATTAACAAATTTACAAAAAATATAATTATACATTAACTAATTATTAATAATTTTGTGCATAAAAGACCTAAAGTTCATGAACTAATAAATTTGACTATATGCTTGTAATGTTTGCCCATTCACTCATTTTCTAACAATTGTTAATCAAGTATATTTACTAAAGAAAGACTCAGATATCAATTAACTTATTTCTAGCAACCTGGAAAATAGAGGGGTGCAACAACCAAAAATAAATCTAGGAACAGATTGCAAGAAAAATATTGTGATGTCCAACAATTCTTGAAGGCTGAAGTTTTTTATATCTTTTGCAAATGAAACAATTGCAAATACAATGGGAGATGCTCTTCCGCCCTCAAAATTATCAGTATTTTCTCATATTCTAAAATTCAGAAATGTAAAACTCTAATTTGATAGTAAAAAATGGGATTAATATTATTAAAAAAATTAATTTAATAATATATTTTACACATTTTAAATAAGAATATAATTTATATGCATTATAAATATAAAAAAAATTGTATTGTGAGTCAATCACAATAATTAAATTATTAAATATATTTACTTTTATTAAAATGATTTTAATTGTTATATTTATAAATGGTTGTAATACATTTCCGGTATAAAAACGTTTTATATTAACATTGCCTGTGTGCTTAGCAATTAAGCGCAGTCCAAAACCTAGGCTTTTTTCCCAACCCCAATTTCAATTCTCAAATATGCATTAAAAAATACAACATTTGTGCGGTTCAGATATCCACTTCAAAATAGGCACATAAAAAAACACATAGTCATGGTCTAATTGAAGTCAGTAGGAGTTTGATATATGCTTTTATCATAACGAAAAATAAATTATATGAAATAAAAGGATTATTTTATTTGACGGATGAAAGAAAAAAAGATGTATACCTGACTTCAGGATTGGTACTTATATTCCTAACAAGTTGCATAGCACATATTCCAACAACAGCACCAACTGCAGCAAACAGTGGGTATACCTATTCACATAACAAAAATTCATCAATAAAAAATTTGGTTCAATACAAACATATATATCGATCGGGGATCTCTGTGTATTATAACAAGTACTAATTCATAATACCATAAAGTGAAAGAATAAAAAAAGTGATTTGATATGTTATTAAAAAAAATGATCCAATACATACCAGAAATTACATTGCAACACCATTATTTTCTGATTAATTAATCAAACTGGGTGAATTTTTTTATTTTGGCAAAGAAAAAGAAAGAAAGAAAGAAATACCTCGGGCCTTATCCATCTTGAACCAGCCATGAGTGAAGAATTTGCAATGGGGAGAGAAATAACAAAAACTGTGTAAATGCACTCTTTGAAAAATAAACCTAAGAAACTCGAAGGGCACTATACATTGTATGAAAAACTGAGAATTTGTGTTGAAACGTGCAAGTTCATTAATGCTAAAATTCTATACCGATTTTCCATATTCTTTAAAATCTAAATAATTAAAAGTGTGCCTTTTTTGTTTTTCTTAGTACATTTAGTCAATTGTAATTTTAATTTTAAAATTACAAATTTCCAAAACAAAATAAATTTATTTAGTAGAACATATATTTTAATACTTAAAAAAGGCATGTTCATTTGTGTTTTTTTTTTCTTTAGACTTTCCTTCTATAGATATATATGATATTTTTAATTATGATACGATTCTCAACAAATATATACGACGTAACCGGTGTGAAAATCATTAAAT
>JBBPBT010000036.1:3277239-3288830 GCA_037974875.1 Cicer bijugum
AAATTGTACGTTATTTTTATAAACTACCAGAAAAAATTATGCTGAAAAATACTGTTTATTTACTTCTCATAAGTTATTTTTATAAATTGTTATTACAGTGCTTCTCATATGTAAGATAAGCTCAAATTACAAATCGTAAAATTTCATCATCTTTCTTCATTTCCTTTTCCCTTCAATTTTGAATATATGATATCAAATCTTATTTTTATATTTTATTATATTATCTAATATCCAAACAATAGAATGAAAACTCTATATTTCATTCCACTCCACTCTTTTTCACTCCACTTCGTCCACTTCTATTTTATTCCGGTCAATTTAAAATATCCATATAAAACATATTGTTGTGTCTCCATTGAATATATATATTTAATTTAGTTAAAAAAAATAGCTCTAAAGATCTAGCTCTGGTTATGGGAGAGGTGATAAAACATCCGACTACTACACCACACTAAAATATTTTTTTAATATTATTTTAACGTTGAATATAAAATAATTTAATGGAATAAATATTTAATATAGTCTTTAAACTATTACTACCTCTTATTTATTCACTAAAACAATAAAAATATTTTAAGTGTTATTTATTATATTTTTTATAATATAAACATTAAATATGAAAGAGTAATAATTTATGAACTAAAGTGAAGATTTATTCTAACTTAATTACTATGTGAAGATACATATAATTAAGGAATAAAAAATGATTGTGTGGAAAATCCATTCCACCCCTTCCTTCAAGGTAATAATTATCACACAAACCAACTAAACTATTAAATTTTATTATTTTTCATTAACAATTTCATAATTTTATGTATATTATTTTTAATTATTTATCATCTAAAACTTTATTTGGAATGATTGTTAAATTTCTGTTTTGATAATTTCAAAAATTAAAATCTAATTCAGTTTTGAGTTTTCAATTTTGATTTTTCTGAATTGAGTTTGAGTGTTTTATTTTAATTGAATTGAGTCATTTTTTTTTATTATGTCTTATTATGAATTCACCAAATATAAAAAAAAAATTAACTTATAAAATATAATTAAAAAATTAAATATTAAATTATTAATATAAAATTGTATTCAAATATTAATAATTTTAAAATAATTCAAATATTATAAAATTATAATTCATTTTAATTATATTGATAGTTGTGGAATGTCACTATTATATTAACATTCAAACATTGAAGGTGACTGCAACTATAAAAAAAGTTATTGACAATTGCATGTGGTGATTGTGGAGGTATGAGATGGTGGTCGAAGGTGGTGGCGGTGAATTTAGATGATGGTGGCAGTGGTTAGAGGTGGGTGGTTGGAGATAGTAGTGTGGTCAGTGATAGTAGTAGTGGCCAAAAGTGAGAGCTAGTGGTCGAAGGTGTGGCGGTGAACTTAGATGATGATAGCAGTGGTTAGAGATGAATGGTTGAAGATTAACGGTGGTGGTCGGTGATGGTAGTAGTGGTCAAAAGTAAGAGTCAGTGGTCAAAGTGGAGTGATGTATTCGTCTATTGGTGGTGACATTAATTTTAAAACAAATGGAGGTGAAATGTTTATTTTAAAATAAAAACAAGAATTATTAAATCAGTTTTTTTTTTGGAGTTTTAAGAAGAAAAAAAAGTTGAAATTGAGTAAAAAATAAATTCAGCAACATTTTACCCAAACATATTTTAATTTTGAATGAACTTTCAAAATCAAAAACCAAAAACTTATAACAACCTCTTCTAAATTTATTATTTTACTTCTTAGGGTAATTCGGACAAAACAAAATTAAGCGTTACTTTGAAATTCAAACAAAAGCTCCACTTAAGAAGGAAAGGAGGAAATATTTTAATTTCCAACAAAAGCTAGCTAGGGTACAATTTGATAGAATCTATATCTATTTTTTTTTATGCATACAAACTCATCTCTATTAATTGAAATGAAACTATTTTCTAACCAAGTTTGCATTAATATAGCTTCAAATTTATTTATCTTTGAATTAAACACCTGACTGAAGCAATTTTAATAAAATTTTATTTAACTCTCTAATGAAATCTAAATTACTAGAATATCATTCCGGTGACACTAGAGAACTAAAACCAAAAAAGTAATAACTCTTTACTAATTGACATGATATACAATACAGATACTCAACAATAGCATGGGTGGCTTCCATTGAAAAGGGAGTTAAACCAGGTGTAGACTATAGTTATAAAGCTAATGTATAGCACTGCTGATGGTGTACTGAACTTCATGTTGGCGATGGGAGAAGTAGCATTCTCTTATGCAGGTCACAATGTGGTTCTGGAAATTCAAGCAACAATACCTTCTTCTCCAAGATAGCAATGTGGAAAGGAGTTATTGTTGCATATATTGGTGTCGCCTTATGTTACCTCCCAGTTGCATTCATTGGATACTATGTCTTTGGTAACACTGTTGATGATAACATACTCATCACTTTGGAACGCCCCCCTTGGCTCATTGCATGATTAGTCTAATATGTATTACTCTAAATGCAGATTCCCTGTATAATATGGCTCAAACTCAACAAACCAAAGAGATTTGGCTTGTCTTGGACAATCAATTGGGTATGGTATTGTTAATTGACATTATTAAAGTACCTTAGATTCACTCTTTCTATTGTCTAGTAATTTATTGAGATTTTAACTATTACAGATATGCATCGTGCTTGGGGTGTTGTTGATGGTACTATCCCCAATAGGTTCCTTGAGAAGCATCATTGTTCAATTCAAACATTACGATTTCTTCTCATACTATATGTACAAAGATAACACTCTAATTGTCATGGGGATGCCTATTTATTAGTTCATAGTTAGCCATAGATTGTAGTTCAATCTCTCTCATTTTACAATATTACGTTAGATTAATTAAATTTAGGTTGCAAAAGCTTAGATTTTGTTTTCTTTACATATAGTTTGTTATTAGGATATTATTCTTTTTTTGTGTCATTTTTTCATGTACGGTTGAATTGTGTAAATAAATTGTAGTCTCTTTTAGAACTATATTTCATTTATGTAATAGAAAATGACTTCCAAATTAAACAATTCTATCTACTTTTATTGATAAATAATATAAAAAAATTGGCTTGTTTTTCGTTTATTAAGATATTTTGTAATGAAATTTGACAAATTATGAATAGTTTCTATGAAAAAGAAATGAGATAATATGTTGAATTGAGACATTGATATATACAAGAACTATTTTCAAAAGTTTTATGATAAACTCCGATTAATCAATTTGCAACTGAAAATTGAAAACATTGGAGCAAACAAGTTGATGATACCAGCAAGATTTGAGAAGTTATTGACGTCAAAAAAAAAAAGTTATGCATATTATTAATTCAAATTAATAAGAGAAATCATTTTTCTCCATTCTCTCTATTATCCTTTTCTATAATCTAATATGTTCTAACAAATTTCGATAAATTGAGTTGTAGAGGATAATCAGAGACTAAAAGTTTCAGTAATTATTCAACCTCAAATACCCAATTTATTTCTCAGAATAATTTCTTCACTTTTACAATGAGAATGTGTTCATTATCACAATTAATCTTATTTTTCATCGCCCAGTATAACACTCATCGGTGGTAAACAATTTAACCATTTTCTGATCGTATAAATCAAATAAAAAATTAAAAGGAAAAGTAGTGTTAAAAAGAAAATGTTGAAAGTTCTTTTCTTTTACGGAAGAAAGGAATGGCAGATGGCTTTGCAGAAATTCTGCTTTCACACTTTCTGAAATAATTTGTACTAGGTCACATGACCTTTTGAATAAATAGCTAAGCAGAGTTAATCGGATTCCAGCAATAGTTATTGTTTCTCACAATAATTAGGTATTCTCACCACAGTCAGTTTCTTGTCTGTATAACCGAAATTTTATTTAACTATCGACTTGAAAGATAGAGTGAAAGAGTTAAGTGGAGTAATAAAGATATCACAGTTACATCCTCACTCAACAAAATATTAACAATTGTTAAATTCTAACGTTGACCTGCAAATTAAAGTTAGAGAAAAGAAGGGCATAATCATAAATTGGGAAGAAAAAAAAACTAGTAGACACAAATTATTATCCTTGTGCTAATTCCATGAAAAAGGGAAGTATGTATTATTTATAATTTATAATGATTATAATAAAGGGTTGACTACTACCCTATGTAACTATAATGATTCTGTTCTCTTTGCTAACTCGTAAAAAATAATTAGCTTAGTCAATACATTCTCTGACATGTAACTACAATACATTCTCTGACATGTAAGGTGATATGCATCCCTGGACCTGAAAATAAATCACTTTCTTACATGAGAACATGCATTCATTAATAATAATAATAAATAAATAACCTTACACAACACTCCGATAAAAAATGAAATGAAATAGGAAAAGCAACATTACATGAATGATTCTTTCGATTTCAAGACACTTAAACAAGATTGAGGTTAAAAAATATAGGTTTAGGGTTAGGGAAGAAGGAAATGAACGTGGTCTGCTGTGTAACAATATCTTAACACTAATAATGATTGTACTAATCATTAGGTTGTGTGCCAGTACTACTAGAACTAGCACAAATATAAACCCAGTAGAAATCAGACTAAAATATACAAAAATAAATAAACCGGTCAAATAATATAACTAGTCCTACATAGGGTTTGGTTGAGAGAAAATGAAAGGAGAGAAGAACAAATTCCCTCCTCACTCAATTTTAACACCCCTCCAATATTGAGGGATTTGGAAAGGAGCGTTTAAAACATTTAAATACATTGACTAAAATATTATTCCTAAATCAACCCATAAAAGGTGATATAAAAAGTAATAGATGCTTCTAATATGGACCACCAAAAAGGGTCCACAGGTGGACCCTTACCATTTTTAATAAAATGTTAGCTTTTATTTTATAATAATAATAATAAAGGGTATGAAAGAAATTTTGTTTTGACATTCCTCCCCTCCCCTTTGAACCAAACCGGAAGAAAATTATTTTCCCTCATCCCTCTCCTCCTTTGCATCAAATATTCTCTAAGACTCCCCTTCCTTGTTACAAGTAATAAGCCAAGAGCATAAGAAGAAGAACATTGGTCTAACTTGCCAGATAACTTAGGCAACTAGCCCTCCCTTCAATTAAAACAAAGTAAAGAACATGGCAACCTTCATCAGAATCTTAAGATAGAACATAGACCAACTACTGAACTACCTAGGGACGGCTCCATCCAACCGGAGGCTTTTTTGCTCCACAAGCCTCTCACATAGCCAGCCGTTTCCTCCTAGCTCAAACGCAACATAATGCACAAAGACTATTACTCTCGCTGAGAACACAACTAGAAGAACAAACAGAACTTACGGGAAAGAGGAATCAATGTCCAAATTAAGTAAAAGGTGTGGTGGTGGTCAGGGCTGTTCTAACATGGTCTTTGCATGGCTGTGAAGTTTCACATACCAAATCAAGAATTATAAGTTTAAGTTTTAGGTTTAGAGAAGAAGGAAACGAAGGCAACTCCAGGTAATAAACTGAATTTTTTAGATATCATGTGTTAATATAATGTGTTACAATATATCAATCTTATATATATACTAATAATCAAGTCAAATGCCACTCCATTTAGTACAACCACACTATTATTAAGATCAAAACCTATGGAAATAACGAAACAGATCAAAAAGATAGTCAAAGAATATCTTAAATATTCTCTAACAACACCAATGAATTCTCAAGCATTATGAAAGGGCAGGCAGCAGAGCTGGAGCACCCAGTCCCAGGCTCCAGCAACAGACCCATGACAAATTACATGAAACTATAGGTACTTTTTCATGCGCACTCCCACACGCACACACATTAAAATCCTTTTCTAAAATTTGACAACACACATTTTAATGACAAATTATCTAAGTTGTAAGACAACAAAATAAAGCAGTTTGGTAACACTTTTCTAACAAGGTATACTTTTGTTTCTACAAGTTAATGTTGAGAAGAAGGAACAAGTACAAAAAACAATTTCTTACCTGCAATAAACAAGTAGGAATTTGGATATAACCCTGTAGCAAGAGGTTGACTTTTTTCAGAGCATTAAATGGCACAGGTGTAATCACATAGAGCACGCCTTTGACTGTGTCAATACCCCTCACAATGCCTGAATCACAAGAAATAAAGATGTCTTTAACAGTAATTATGCTTAGGATAACCCAAATTCATAACAACTAGAAGATCGTACGGACTATGATCTGTGTGCTCGTCATTAAAAGATCAAAAGACCAGAGGAATATGACTTTTTTATTTTTTATCTTTTGTATGTGTGGATATTTATTATCCTAAAGAGGTAGAGATCCCTTAAGATGTTATTGCAAAATTACGAAATTCCTTTCACTCGTTACAGCCAACAAACATATGAGATCTATCGAAGTCGGCCCACATATGTAAATTCCTTTCAGTGTTTCTGTGTGTCTCCCCGCAACCAAAAGTTTGACTGATATTGTTCAAAGTTTTAATTTATATTTTTCATTAGAATCCAACTGTCATTTTTTGTTTATGAGGCATTGCAAGCCATCTAGATATTAAAACCACAAAATAGGGGGCGTTCAACTAGTTCACAACACCACTGCCATGGGATTAGTAAAATCATGTCAGAATGTTGATTTTGCAACAGATACTGTAATTTGCATCTCAGTAAAATGATTGCAGAATGTTTATTTTGTAACAGATACAGACTATTGAGAAATGAACCTCTATTTTAGAGCAACATATAACGAACCATTTTGAAATTTGGAAGTCAGTCAAATTACATACCAAGACCAAGGCACCAGGGCAAATTTTTAGGTCCTTCAGATTCAACTGCTAAGCCAACAATACTAGCATTCAGGCTGTAGAATATTTCAGAGCTTGGGACCTACAAAAACGTTGATCGGATATATAAAATGTTTTGATTTCCTTTATACAAAAATAAGTAAATAAATAAATAGATAAATACAAGATATATTATCGAAATTTCTATATTCAATACTCAAATATAAATTGAAAACCATCATATATTCAATATTTATTTAAATATATAATGAAAGGATTTGAAATTCAAAGTGGTATTGGAATCAATGGATGAGATGCATCAAAACCAAGCATATAAAGGACAGCCCAATCACAAGACTCCGCTGTGGAGCTTAGGAAACGTTAGACTTTAACACATAACTTTTGAGTGAAGAGGCTGTTTAGGCAGATACTGCTGCCACCATCAAGTCATAAGGCATCAACTTTACTTTTACCCAGTGGCCCGACACAATCAGAAGAGATAATAAGTAACAATAGAACCAACCTCTCGATGAACATGTCGAATCTTTATGCTTGCAATGGGAACTTGATAAGGACAGTGAGAGGTCAAGGAATGTGCAAGTTCCTTGATAGTTGAAATATCTGAATCGTTAGGAAAGCACTGTCTGAAATAAGCCATTATTCGTAAATCACGCAGGAGATGAGCATCCTTTTGAACAAGCACCCTGGGGAAACAAATAGGGATATTCTATAACACTTGATGAACAAAATTGAAAAGAAAAAAAACAAGTGGAACAAAATAGCAGCTGAAAATTCTAACTAATCATATTTGAGCTTACGATCTATTTAATGAGTCCTGACGAGCAGAACTTATCTCGATCAAGTTCATTGTTTCATCGTGTTTCCCATCTAACCAGAATTTTCCAGCAGGTAAATTTTTGTTTTCAGTGGATATACCTATCTTAATTATATGTGTGGGACAAATATGTTTTAACATATCCACTAATACGTCATAACCAACACCTGAAATGCAAGACAAAACCCACTAAATGAGTACCATAATCATTGATATATTGTTATTAGTCCAGGAAAGCAATAGTTCATGTGCAGTAAAAATATAAAATGAACGAAAAAAAGGAATCAAATTAACAACTCAAAAGACATGAGCTTACCTTTAACCCAGCCTGGTGTATTCACTACAAGAGGAACCACAGTCCTAGAAGATTTTTCTCTCTTATCAAGAGTGTAATACTCCTTTTGATAATAATCATATATGGAGAAGACGTAATTTAAGTATGCTGATGGATCTCTCTTAGAAGAAACATCACCAAAGAAAAGGCATCTGCTACCGAATAAATGACAGAAAGTGAATGAAGCAACTCCATAACAAGTAAACATGTTCATTCAAATAAGACATGGATTGACTGAGGCTAACAGAATTGAATATATAGTACAAACAGACAATAAAATTCCATCCACCTCACAGTCTATAGAATACTTCATAACAATGAAATGGACTAGAACCTTTGAGTCTTACAACATCTTCAAAAACGGGAACAACAGTGAACAGAACAAGAACACGTGAAAAAGTCATAATATCTAAAACCCCATCCGGAGAAAACCAATTCAGCCCCATTTAACCCAATGAGGTTTTGGTTTCGAAATTGACTTCCAAAACGATCACAACCACCCCGAACAGGCCCTAAATTTTTAACAATCAGTTATTTAATGTTTTGACAGTTCTATATTTAATCTGGAAAGCAAGCTTTTTTATAGACAATTTGTTATTGAGAGGAGGAATTGTTAGTAGCAAGGACTGAGCCCTAAATCTCATACGCAATACTCCTTTGGTGTCCCAATTCATACCACTAACTACTCTTTCGGGGACTAATCCTGAAAGCATGTGATATACTCATATACCCCCAAGTAGTAACCAACCATCTTAACCTAATTAACAAGAATACAACATACCTAACATTACATGGCAATTACATGTAGTTATAGAATAGTGATTATGTGCCATTACATCTTCACAAGCAACAGTCATGTGAAATATTTCCAATTCAAAGCAACATAAATAAAAATAAAAAATCTAAAAGACAGATTAAATTCCCATATTATTGAGATGGGATAGCAATTCATACCTCTCTGGTGTTTTCAGGCACGGAATTGTCAAATCTAAAACAATAAAAAATAACAAAGTTCTAAGTCAATCAATATCCAATATGAAACACTTTTTTAGAAAATGAAGAAAGGTATTGATTATCATACATACCTGGAGTTATTTTACGAACAACGGTGAGAGACACAAAAGCAGGAGGAGTAAACTCAGGTTGACCAACATCGGTGTCGAGATAAGCTACTCTCTTAAATTTGGCCAATAGTACATTTACGAGATAGCGGGAGAAGGTTGTCTTGCCACAGTTCTTTGCTCCACATATGAGTGTGATAGTAGGCGTTGAACTTGAAGCAATGGACTCTGCAGCCTGCGACCATTGCTCTGGGATGTAAATGTCTGGTGAAGGGGACGAACCCATAGCTCTCTCTCTCTCTGTCACTGTCAAATTCAAATTGGAAGACATATACTTTTGATCAAAAAGCTCTTTATTGACTTAGTCGTGCAAATTTGTAAATATGTACTGTGTGTAGTAGTATACTCGGTGATTTTTACATTAAAATTTTTGGATCAATTTGTTACTTAAAGAATTTTATTTATTTCTCATTAATAACAATAAATAGAATCTCATAAACATTTTATGAAATGGAGCGAAATCACATTATTAAATTGATGCAGGTCAGAATACCATTCTTGTCCCATGCTCTTTCTATTTATTTTTCATTCACTGTCAATGTGACTAACTTGCCCTCTTCACCTTATGTTTCTTTCTAGTTTCTATTTCTACCACTTGAGATACACATAATTTACTTTATGCCTGTTTTTAATTATCACTTCACTTTTGCATCCTTTTTATATTACATTACATTAGCTATTACATCTTTCTCTCTATTCCTCTACTCTTTTCCCACATCTCTTGATCATGCATTATATCTCCCTAGCTATACTTCAATATATGGCATAGTTAAATTACCTTCCTTTGTCATCTCGCATGGTAAGGCCAAAAGAACTATTTTTAAGGCTAAAGGCCACTATCACTATAGGCGCTCACATTGTCACACACACATTTGACAGCAAAGGATAAGGGACTAATTTTAACTTTTCAACGAGCTTGAAAGAAAAAAATTGGCGTGTTTATTTGTTGTATTGTGCATATTGAACTGTTCATGTATACTGAGCCGCTGAACTTTTAGGTTTGTTTACCAATTTTTCTTGGGAAACCGAAAGCATGACAGAACAAAACAAAGTCTACAATTTGTTTCACCGTTTACTATATTTCTGAAATCGGTGGTACAATATAGAATCTTACATAAACTATAAGAGAATTGGTCCCTGCATAGGAAAATTCAATCCAAAACCTACTAGGTGATTGACTCGATATCTATCAATAATCTGCATTTATATTGAGTCGGGTTGAACTAGATGACTCATCTCTAAAAGCAATTCATAAATGCAACTAAAATTCTCTAAAAACCAATGCAGAAAACCAAACAAGACTAAAATACTATATACATTCTGCTATGAAAAATTAGTGGTGAACGACATCACATCAACCAAAGCAGTGACATGTGGGTAAATCCCATCAACAACCAGTTCATATGGCAAGCAATACATACGTGGAATAAAGAGATGAACATGATAAAGACTTAAAAAAGAAGTAGAAGAAGAAAACTCACTGAAATAAATAAAATAATCTGGGAAATCCAAACTCCAACGCGGTGGGGGTGATTTACGGCGCAGTGGTTGCCGGTGAAAGTGCCCAGAAACTAAAACAAAGTTGATCAACAGAGAGATCTCGTGACATATAAATAGAATATCATACTGTTTTTTTGTGGTTGGACTTGAGGTGGCCGGAAACAGGCTTCCAAGGCTGCGGTCCAAAAATTCAACTTCAAAGTCCTAAATAATAAATATATGGCTTTTAAAGAGGAGAAAGAAAGGAACACAATAGTGGTGGTGGAGTAGCAAACGGTTGGCGGAGCTGGGCCGTGGGGCCACCGATAAGTGAAAGTTAGTGGTGGGTTTGTCGAGAGAGAGAGAGAAAATAAAAACTCAGAAAAAAAGAGAAAGATAAACCCTAACTACTCATAATAAATAATAGGGTTTATTATGCTGTAAAATATTTTTTTAGATTTGATTTTTTTTTTTAATCCTTCAATGAATTTTAGTCTTTCTTTAAAAGTTGATACGGCATTGACACATACAAAAATTTGTGTCAAGGTAGAATTATCTACGGTTTACTTATATTTTTATTAATATAAATTAAAAATAATTTTAAAATAATTAAATTAAATTTGTTTAGAAGAAAAATAAATTAAAAGATAAAAAATATCATGAAAAATAAATTAAAACGATTAATTTGTAACCCATTCAATCCATGATCAAATGAAACTGGGCAAAGAAAATGTCTGAGAGCACATGAACACATATATTTATGTTTCTCTTTGATTTATTTTAAAACAAATTTAATAAAAAATTATTATTATTATTTCACGTATCTACAAGATTTCTCAAATATCAATGTCACATCAACTTTTAAAAATATCGAAATTTATTAATAGACTGAAAAATAGAATATTAAGTCATCGAGATAGAATTTAAAAAAGCAATATTATGATGACACAATAAACCTTAAAACAAAATATAATAATAATATATGAACGGTTAATTGGATCTCGTTAAATTTACTCTCAATTAATGAATGAATCAAACTTTTTAAAA
>JBBPBT010000036.1:3289090-3303417 GCA_037974875.1 Cicer bijugum
GTTAATCTATCATCTACAAAATAAGTTAGTACTAATAAAATTGAATTATCATATACGATATAAACTTTTATTAATAAATAATTCGAAATAATTATTTTACATGAGATAACTTATAATATATAAAAGAATATATAAAATAAATATCGTTAAAATTAAAAAAATAATAATAAACACATGTACAAACTCATAACACTTAATAAAAATAAATGAACAAAATATTTATAAATACGATAAAATTCAAATTACCATAAAATTTATGTTTTTGAATAAAAGTTGATATGAATTAAACCGCCACTGCAACAAAATGAAAATAAAAAAACCAACTAAAGACTTTAAAAAATTGTGCATTAAGGATTTTTAAAAAAATGGTGCAAAAATAAAAGATATGACAAGTGAACAAATGATTGATATTATAAGTAAGGTATCCACCAAATACCATTGGATTAAACGTCACCCCACAATAAGGTTTGACCTTCTACAGCACGTTGATGCAAGCTAAATGCATAATATTGTGTCATCCTACCTACATGGAAACAATAAGGGATATTGTAGTGACATATGATGCAATTTTAGAATTTTATTATTCTCTGTAGACGATTTGTCTTGTGATTAACAATTATATCACGGTGACTTTCTTAATGTGAAGATTGTTCTACTAAAAGTACAACAACTTCTTAGCAAATAGGCAAGTTATTTTACATTCCATCGGTCTATCTATTTCCAATCAATCTCAGTTTAAAATCTTGTAGATTATTCTAACGATAAATATCTCTAGCCATCTTATAGGAATAAACCAAAACATTGTGTTGATCTAATAGACTTAAAACTTATCTCACAAGTTCTTCTTGAATTGTATTATTTCCACTGTCACATTGAACAAACCCCAATCGATTTGTTGAGCGAATTTTGACTTGACTTGTCCCCATCAACCGAGGATAAAGAACTACATAGTTGGTAAATCTGACCATTTATGCGAAAAACATAAGAACCATCATGTCGTCTGTTGATATCGTGGGCAACTTTTCTACACGTAGATGCAAAAGTAAAAGCTGCATGATAGATTCAATCAAATATTACGCCGAAAATATTTCAAGTAATTGATGCAGCAAGATAGGTGATGATTTTAATAAGGAGGTGTACGCGTCCCTCCCTGCAACACGATGAGAACTTCAGATGCTGAGTTTTATTCATTTTTTCAGTTCTTTCTTCATACCAATGTTGTGCTCCATATATTTCCATATTGATTGTAAACCACATATCATCCATCCTATTATTAAGTGAAACAATATTCTATTTGATCAAGTGGTCACGTTGTTGAAGACTACGGTTTTCCATAAGATGATCAACTTTTCCAACTCCAAATAAAAACAGTTCGGTTCCTACTTCCTTGATCCGAACTATACTTTTGAGTTGGTTTAGCTTATATTTGGAGACTAGCGTAAATGGCAACATGCCTAAATGCACAGGTTAAACGATTTCTATTTAAAACAACGTATGTTATTTGTTTACTCACATAAACATTAAATGTAATAAGTTGATTACAACTTCAACCAACAAATTAGTATGACCGTATTTCCATTTAAAATCTTGCGCTCATCTCGACTCTCGACAAGTTATTTTTACCAAATTAAATAAAAAGGGAAAAGCTTAAAAACAATTGAAGAACTACTATCGACAAAAAGAGGTATCAATCTTGGTAAACATTATTTTAGCAGGGCCAACTGCCAAGTGCAATGGTTATTTGAAGTATTCAAGACATATGCACATAACAGTAACTCAACATCCTAAAACTATTTTAGTGAAAGTGAAAGCAAATAATGTTAAAAAGTCAGAAACATATCGATAATGTACATGAGAGTTGAAAGAAGATTACCAAGGTTGGAAAATGTGGCTTGAAGACGCATCATTTGAGCACCAGATTTATTTACAAGCATTTTCATACGCCTCTATAGTTTAGCAATCTTGCTTCATATTTTTGAGCGTCATCACACACACTGAGGGGATGCAAATAACATATTAATGGTTAAAAAATTTGACAACACAAGGATAACAAATGTAATTTGGCTAAGAGACTTGCAAATACCACTTTATAGAAATGTCTTATGTAATTACAATACATTAATTACCTAGATTTTTCAGCACAATTGTTTAACTGGTGCAACAAAGAATATTACACTATTTAATTTTAAAACCCACAAGTGAGATGACACATTACGAACCCATTTTAATTCTCAACGACGCCGAAATTTTGAAAATAGAAGAAGTAGTGTGTATTATTATATGCAAAAATAAACCTAAATAAATTGGTAGAATAACATGCAAACAAGAATCTAAAACAAATTATGATTATGGAAGATTGGAAATCCAAATGGATTGGACGTGGAAGAAATTGAACTTACTCAAAAACAGAATATATGAGCCGGTTTTCTGCATCTCCATACCACTAAAAAAAATAAGTTAGCCAATTTTGAGACTGAGATATGTTGTCGCACTTCATGCAATTTTCCTTTATCACATATTGCTACCAAATCTCTAAAAAAAAACTAAATCAATTTTTACACATAATAAATTTAGAGAGACAACACAACAAACTAAACAAAATAGATTGTGAGGTTGTTTTAATTAATTATAAAATATAATAGATTAATATATTCATATAATTTTCAATGAAGTATTGATATTATTCACTTTATCGTAAAATTAAAATATTATTCACTTTATTATAAAAAAAGAAAAAGAAAAGATCACCTAAAATTTTGGGTTGAATTAGACGAGCTTGATGTAGCCCAGTGCTCAAACCCGAAAACCGAAAAGCCAAAAATAAATAAATATTTGGCGGGAACGTGTTGTATGAACCACCGTTTTCACTGTCTTCTTCTCCGACCCAAAAACAAAAGATGGAGTCAAATTCAGATTCAGATTCCGACGGATCTCACGTCTCTACAACTCCTCCAAGACAACCAAATCCACCACCATTACCATTACCACCAAAACCACACCTTCCAATCTCCAACAAAAAATCAAAATCAAAATCCAAAACCAAAACCAAAACTAAACCCTCAAAATCCAATAAAAACCCTCCCAAACCCCCCGAAACTATCCCCCAACAAGACCCTATCCCTTTCCCACTCCCTTCCTTCCCTTTCCATATCCGACGACCGTCCGACGCCGCTTCATCTTCCCACTCAATCGAAACCCTCCCCGCTGGATTCTTCTCCAAATCAATTTCCTTCTCCAAAATTCGAAAACCCTTACTCAATCTAGAATCTTCCGACAACGAACTGGTTCTTAATTCCCCCATAACTGCTAAATTCGCGAAGAAACACCCTAACTTGATAGGTTCCAGTGTTCCAATTCCGACGGTGAAGGTACTAAGAGGCACCGGCGAAGGTAATTTTGTGAAGTTGAATCTTAATGGTAAGAGGAAAAAGTTTTTGAACAAAGGATGGAATAAAAACGGAAGATTTGGCAGTGGTAAAAGGTTTAGAAGAAATAGTAATAATTATAGTAGTAGAAGTAAACGCACGAAATTGGAAGCTGAAGGGAATGATAATGAGGAAGATGATTTAGCTTTAGAAAATGCAAAGCAACAAGAGAAGCAAAAGGGTTGTGAAAATGAATGGAAAGTGTTGGAGGAGGCTGTGTTGGCAGCAAGAGATGAAGCTTCTGATGAGAATTTGGTGAAGTTGTTGAAATTGATTCATGGTTATGATTCTTTTCGAGAGGGGCAACTCGAGGCCATTAAGATGGTTCTTGATGGGAAATCGACTATGCTTATTTTGCCGACTGGTGCTGGGAAGTCGTTGTGTTATCAGTTGAGTGCATTGATTTTGCCTGGGATTACACTTGTTGTTAGTCCATTGATAGCTTTGATGATTGATCAGCTTAGGCAATTGCCTCCTCTTATTAGTGGTGCTCTCCTTAGTAGTGCTCAGGTGTACTTTATAGTCTTTTTTTTTTTTATACTCTCTTGCTCGCAATTTACTTTATCTGATAATATCTACAATGTTGTTGTTTCTAAATTCTTATCGTCAATCGAACAGTACTAAGATGAATTGTTGGTTAATTATGTTTAATGATGGATGATTTAAATGCAAATCTTTCTCTCTTTTTTTGTTTTGTTTATTATATTAGACGCTTGATGAATCATCTGAAACGCTCAACCAGCTTCGACAAGGCACAATAAAGGTGCGAATTTTGATAACTGAACTCAACTTAGGCCCAGATTTGCTTTTGCAGAAATTTGTTGCAGTCTTGCCTGATTGATTGCATAAATGAGTATCGATGATGATAGTACTCTTACTTACTCGAAGCTAAGCTAATGTTTGCAATTTCTAATTCATACAGGTGCTTTTTGTTTCACCGGAGCGGTTCTTGAATGAAGAGTTTCTGTCTGTTATCTCTGATGTGTCAGCTGTCTCACTCGTTGTTATTGACGAGGCGCATTGTATATCTGAATGGTGAGGGGGTTGCAATGTTGTATTGGTGAAGCACATTCTTTCTGTTTGTTACTTTGGAGATCTCACTTTGTGTACTTCTGTTTCTGTTGCCTTGTTGATTAGATTTTAAATTTTTTACAGGTCTCACAATTTCCGACCTTCATTCATGAGACTTAGAGCATCACTACTTCATAACAGTCTTAATGTAGGTTCTGTTCTTGCAATGACAGCTACTGCTACAGCCATGACTTTAGATGCCATCATGTCTGCTTTAGAAATTCCTCGCACAAATCTTATTCAGAATGCACACTTAAGGGACAATTTGCGTTTGTCGGTGTCTTTAGTAAAAAATAGGCAAGTTAGATGCTTCCACTTTACTGCTTCAGGCTGTATTCCCTTTTTCTCTCTCCTTATCTGAATTTTGTTAAACGTATTCATCAATGATAGAATGAAAGACCTACTGGTTCTGATAAAGTCTTCTCCATTTGCGGAAGTTAAAAGCATCATAATATACTGCAAATTTCAGGTGTGTATATGGACTTTTTTTTTCCTTCAATTTTCAGACACTGGGTCTCAGTGTTGTGATTTCATATAGTCATCTGCATTATGTTCCATTGAATTCTCTTTTCTTGCCCACAGTATTTGAAATGTATAATATCACTTGCACAGAAAAGTTATTAAATTATCTGTCTCAGGTTTAGTATATGACTAATTACTTAAGTTTGCAAGGAATGCTGAATTCTGCAGTGTGGATATGTCACATATTTCTATAAATGTGGAAATTGATTGTGTTTTCTTGTTTTTTTGTTTCAGTCTGAAACTGATCTAATTAGCAGATACTTGAATGATCACAGTATCTTAGCAAAGGTCAGCCTGACTTTTCTCCTTTTGATGTTGCATGGCATTTTGTGTAACCCTTGACACTGAATGTTAAATCTTACAATTGATGTGAATCGTCATTTAGAGTTATCATAGTGGTATTTCTGCAAAGGAACGTGGTAACGTACAAGAGTTGTTTGGTTCAAACAAGATCAGAGTGGTGAGATTTGTTTTATTGTTTTAATCTCTAATTTATGAATTTATTATGCAAATATGCATTTTTGTATAATATTCTTCATCCTTTTTCTCTTTGGCGCTTCTAATACAACATTGCTAGGCCAACTGATACCTTGCAGTTCTTTTATGAAGGTTGTTGCAACTGTGGCATTTGGCATGGGACTAGATAAAAGTGATGTTGGAGCAGTAAGGCTTATAACATGTTTTATTTTATGCATTAATTTGCTTGAACTGGTTTTTGACAACAGAAGTTCTCTAGGGTGGTATATTCATAAGTGATTCACTGATTCTCATTGGGCTCTTGTTGCATGGTGACTTGGTTTTCCCTGTTCCTACGTTTTACACCTTTGTGATCGTGCTTTATCAGAAACAAATGACTTTTCTCAAAAGATTTTCTTTATGGTTACAAATTTTAATGTGCAAAATGGGGTAAATGGTTTTGAAGTATTAGCTATTTATGTGGTCTCTGTTCATGCAAATGTTCTGCTAGTTACATTTAACAGAAGGCTGTTTTTTGAGCACCACTCTGCAATCTGCACACACTTTTTTCTTGTTTTTAACACTAATTTGTTTTGAAATATGAACGACCTCGAATGTTACAGTAATTCATATTGAAACTCCATTGTCATAACTGTGTTTAGGTAATTCATTACAGTTTACCCGAAAGTCTGGAAGAGTATGTACAGGTATATGATTTATTCTAAACTCTAGTATTAGCATAGCATGATATTCTATCAAACATTTTGCTCATTAAACAGAATGGGCATTGTAGGAGATAGGACGTGCTGGAAGGGATGGGAGATTGTCCTATTGCCACCTATTTTATGATGATGAGATGTATTTCAAACTTCGTAGTCTAATGTACAGGTAAGAATATGTTTTCTTTTGTTTTTCACTGTCAAAATGTTTTTCATTTAATGAATTTTTTTTATCCTCAGTGAAGGAGTAGATGAATATACAGTGAATAAATTTCTGTCTGAAGTGTTTCCTACTGACAAAAACTCCTGTGGGAAAATCTGTTCGTTCATCAAAGAATCTGCTTCACGCAGGTTTGATATGAAAGAAGAGGTCCTCTACTCAATACTATTATACATTTAAATATATGAATTTTGATAACTTAGATGAGTGATTTTCAGTTACAAAGTAGACGTCCATAAACATCATGTTCAAGAGTTAGCCATGCTGATATATTGATGGTCAAGGGTTAAAAGTGAAAATTTATGATGGCCATCTCAGGTGCTCCAAAGATTTTGCATATAGTTGAATGAAGAGAAAATTATTAGCATGGTTATGTGTGGAGCATGCATACTTTGACTAAACGTTGTATTTAGGCCTGTTATTGTACTTTGTAATTGATCCTTGTTTTGTTACAAAAATATGGTTTTTGGTTTATCTATCTTCGTTTTATGTTGTTGAAACCCAAGAGATCAAGATTAACTTGAGACCAATAAGACTAAGATGCATTTTCTGAGAAATTATCACAATTTTATTTTTTATGGACTACATTCTAGTTATTAGTGTCGGCCATTTAGCCATTTATGTAACTAATAGATTTGCACATGCTAGTTACAAAACTTGCTCTTGTGAGGAAATTCTAGATAATTATGTGTCATCTTTTCCAGACTAGGTCTACAAGTTAAAACTTTTCACCAATATTTCCTTTACTAGGTGATGCTCACAGTTTTGACATGCTTGGAGCTGGGCGATGTGCAGTACATACATTTACTTCCACAGACCAATGCTACTTGTGTTCTGAATTTTCATAAGGTGCGTGCAAACAGATCTTCAATTTCATGTAGAATATATCGTGCAAGATAAATTCAGTTACCTATCTATCAAACTATGTATTTAAACTACAGTATATATTACAGATTGAAGAGATTCAAATTGGACATTTCAATCTCATATTTGTTAAATTTTTACTGAAAGTTAGAAAGATAAATGCTGTTTGAGCAATTATTCAGTTGCTTATATTTTTAATTTTTGGCATTAATGCAGACACCAGCTGTGTCCCTTGCCCAAAAGGTTTCTGCTATTGCTGTAATTCTGAAAAGGTAATAATAAACATATAATATTTCTTGGCTTCTCGTTCAAACTTTTTCTCTGAAATCAAATGGATGGTCATTGTGTTATTAGTTATTTTAATGTTGTCAGCCTCGAGATGGAATCTAATCCAAATTTTCAGTTTCTACAAGGGGAAGGCATACCGGCTGATATATTTATGATTTCCTTATTATTATCACAAGATTAGCCGTTCAATTTTACTTATGCATATACATCTCTCATTTAACTGAACCATTGTTGTGCATTTTCAGATCTGAAAATAAGCATGGTCAGCATATTTTTGATATTCCAACTGTGGCAAATGACATGGGAGTCACACCAGTTGAATTAACAAATCAGTTGTATGAACTAAAGGTTTGGATTTGTGGATAACGGGATTTTTCTTCTTCTTGAGTTTGTATGTGGACATAACAAAAGATGTCTTGAAAGTGCATGAGGCCTTTTTTTCTTCTGTGTTGAAAAGCAAATTAAGTGATAATATTGTACTACCTTTAGAACTTTATCCATAAATACTTGCAGCATGATTTATGTCTTTATTGTTGCAATTATCTTATAACACTTTTCTGCATTTCCTTGTCTTGAAATTTTTTGGTATCATACGTATGAGTTTCGTATAATCAAAACACTGAAGCTGTATGTTTTGTTTTAAACCACATTTGGTGTGTTGTGTCTGCATGTGTTGATTTGAAGCCTTGTGGTGGGTGAGGGTTTTTGAAACTTTTTCATTTTGCACATAATTTATTTTCATCATAAATATTTCTATTTTTATTTTCTTGTTTGGGACCCTTGACTAATTTGGCCTAACTCTGTCCTTGTGTGCGGTATTGGAAGCAATACAATTGTGGTTTGGTCTATGCAATCTAACCTTATTTATTATTTGTGAAAAATTCTCAGTTGAAGGGAGAAATAACTTATGAAATGAAGGACATGGCCTACTGTTATAGGATTGTTGAAGTCCCGACAGACTTTTTTTCTCTATCGGCAGATATTACCCAATGGTTATCTGAAGTTGAAAGTTGTAAGGTAAGTAATCTACGATAAACTTTTTGGATATTTGTTCATTATGGTATTTATATTTATTCAGGAACTGAGTGTATCGTATGTAAAACGCTTTCCTTTAGCGGAATCCAAAGATTGAAATTTAGTTATTATGATACTGTCTTGCATTCCTCTCAATCATCATAACTTTTAAGTCCCAACTCCCGAATTAGGAACTATTACTGGGCGGATAATTCATTTTAGATTATTTGTTGAGTTTTGTTCCCATTAAGTCGAAGTTTTTACTGATTGATTATTTTTCTCATTGTTCTGGTTTTTGTGTAGGTACGAAAAATGGATGCAATGTTTAACGCTGCATATTTTGCAGTAAATTTATGTGATAAGATGAACGGTTGCAGTAGTGCGGATCACACACCATGCCTACAAAGAATTATATTGGATTACTTTGCTGGAGTTGATAATACTGATTTCTGCACGAAAATTGGTCACAGCAGGTCCATACTAATTTCTGTAGCAAAGAACATATTTAATCAATGACTTCTAAAATGGCTTTATGCTTTATAATCTTATAAATTCTTTTGGGTATTGAAAGTCGTAAAATAGAATTGTCTTTCTAGTTTATGCCCCAAAAAAGTTTTTGCAATTATTTTGATGATAAGGATATACTTCTGCTATATGCTGCGATGATCTTGTACTAAACTTGTATTTACATATGCAGTCCTTTCCTGCGACCAGATATAAAGGTAAGTTATCACACAGAAGACAGGCATTCTGAGAATCTTTTATGAACTTGATACATATCATGTTTGGAAGAGGAAATTTTTGAAAATTATCTGTTCTTTTTGGGATTATCAGGTCTTTCTACAGAGCAATACACATGCTCGATTTACACCACGAGCTGTTGCGAGGGTAATGCACGGAATTGCAAGCCCAGCCTACCCTTATGCAACATGGGGTAAAACCCATTTCTGGTACGTGGAAATCCAAAATTTTGATTTCATGACCTTAAATACTTGGTGTGAAATAAATTGGGTGACTTAGTATTACGGTTTTGTGCTTTAGCTTTGATAGAATTTTGTACCCTTACACTAATATGAATAACTATACCTTAGCCAGATTTGATATTTCATAAGATTTTGGTTTTGTTTGGGAAACAAAAGGAGGAAACTCTAGTGAGCAGTTTCCATTCCTTTCGTATTTTACTTCTCCTATTTTGTTTCTCAGATGTTTAATGAACATTATTGTGGATTGCAGGGGAAGGTATACCAAGATAAACTTTAAGGTGGTAATGGAAGCAGCAAAGGAAGAACTTAAAAATTTTATTGGAAAAGATACACTCTAATGATTTATGGTTGATTTTACCATCAACCAAATTTGCACCGAGGCCCTTACTGGTGAAGATGTTTGTGCATTGAGTTGGGGAAGGAGGGTGCTCAATTTTCATGACCTGTGCAGTTGTTTTGCGCCATGTTATCATTGTAAAAATTGTGGTGCCAGCACACGTCTGTCACTTTAGGCTGAGACAGAAGCGAAAGGAAAATTAAAGCTCTGGCTCACTATCTGTGCAACCTAGATGGTAGGAATCAAGGATTTACAATGTTTATGTCTGATTTTGTTGTTATCTCCTTGTCCTAGAGAGTAATCCCTCAGGTCAAAAGGAAAAAAGTTGATGAACTCAACATTAAGGTTTTCCTCTTATTTTTTTCCTATGTAGAATAATGAATTATGCTATTTATTAACAGACTCACATGTATAGTGCATTAATATTTGTATCGTCTGCAAAACAGTTAGGATGAGGTGCACGGGTAAAATATATTTTTTACTTGTGTTGAAAGTGTTTGATTCTAAAGTTGAACAAAATTAGTACTTATTGTCGTGTCTTACTATCATTAAGTCTTCTGAATCTACTCACTTGTTAGTTGTGTTTAGCTCTCCTTTCTCGTTTATTATATAAAAGTATAGTATGGACAAAATGCACCAAAAAATTGAAGCATAGCAGTAGTAGCGTTATCTTAAGCAACATTATCTTTCTTTTTTTCCTTTTACAATTCTTAAGCATCATGATCATCTTCAACAGCCTTCTCAACAAAGTGCATGAGTAATATAAAAGAACTAGCAGCAACTTATTCAGTTTCACATATAGAAAGAGTCACGATGGGCCGTTTATTTGAACTCCAAGTAAAATCAAAGCCATCCATGTAAAGTATAATTACACCTAAGTTCTTTTTGAGGAAAAATAATTTTCTTCGTGACTGAAAAATAAGTGGTTTTTGTCCATGTGTTAGCTCTTAACGTTTTTTTAAGTCTTTAAGGTATTTTTAAATCTGAACTATTTTGTCTTCACGTCATTTCATGCATACTATGAAGTTTAGACATCTTTCAGAGATGGATCAATAACTATGTTAGACGTGGGACCACAAAAAGTTTAATCATTCATAATAATTTTTAAATTAAAGAATAATTGAAGTAATTTTAGGCATAGAAAATGATAGTTAGAGTTAAATATGTATTTACTCCTTATAAATCTCGAATATTCAAGTTTAATTTCTAAAAGCAATTTACACTATTAATCTATAATTTTAAAAAATCTATAAAAACTGATATTTTTAATACCTCAAAATAGTCCATATAAAAAGCAAAATAGGAACTAAATATAAAATATTATAATTTTAGAGCGACTCAAAATATATTTAAACTTAATAATTATATTATTATATAATATATATTTATGAACTGATTTTTTAGAAACTAATTAATATATATATATATATAATAACAATATTATTATATAGTATTTATATTTAAGGGATGTATGTATATAATATGAATTGAAATCATGGGAGGAAGGGCAAGGGTCCATGCTTTGCACTCTCTCAATTTGTCCTTGTTTCCGTCTAGTAGACCGTACAAATGACGGATTTGATTTATCTTTTATTCTGTCCTAATATTTAATCATATTAATTTGTAGATCATAATTTGTTTATTAATTTGAATAAATTCAAAGAATTGTGGGTTCAATAAAAACAAGAGAAAATAAAGACAAGATCAGGTTAGCCTAAAGATAAGTAGTTAAACACTAATACTTAAAATTTAAAAAATAAAAATAAAAATAAAAATAAAGTAACTCGTAGTAAATCACTTATGGTTATCTGTCAATCAATTCAACAATAGTAATTCATGACATTGTTTTACAAACCTAAATTACTAAATTAGTGATCTTAATGGTAAATTTTTTAGTTAAAGTGAATCGGTAATAACATAAAATAATCACTTGTCGTTAAAGGAACAAGACAAGTGACCAAATATATAATTCGAATTCGATCATTTTTCTACTTTATCTCTGTCTTTTATTGAACCAAGACGAGTTTATGGGATAGTTTAGTTTATGCAAACTCTTAATGCTAAAACAAATATAGTTGTTTGACAAAGTGACATATTTTGATCAAAATGTTTGGATGCCGAATTTTAAAACTTTAATTAATAAATTAAATATAATATTGTATATAAGTATTTTAATTTGAAGCGCACAAAAAATTGCAACCACGATGATAGAGGGACGGAAAATTAGACTGAGAAATTGCATAAATTTAAAAGTAATGAAACTATAAATGTAGCATATTAGTTTTATTCGTTTTTTTCAAGGAAAAAATTGAACCAACAAGAAAGTCAGTTTTGTTGAACTTTTAAAATTTTATGAGAATATTTAAACCAAAATGACGAATAACATATTGATTTTGTATATTGTTGACAGAACAATACATCATATTTTTATACTCTTAAATTTTTAAGATAACACTTTTACAAATACTAAATTTTTATACTACTAAAAAAAACCTAAATACAATATTTTTTTTTTTAAAATAACACTATTGGTATAATTTAAAGTAAAATATAATAATTTTGTTTAGATATAAAGATAGTCGATTTTAAAATTAAGTGAAGTCATACCTAAATGGATAGAGGTTGAATTTATTTAATTTGATCTCATATACGAAGAAGATAAAATTGAAATCAATGTAATTGGTTTTGATTAAATATTAAATTTATCAAATCATTAGTTTGATTTTTATATCTTTAAATGAAACTCAAATTACACAATTTGAAGTTTTAGTTAAAAAAATGTATGAAAATTTTTCATCTATGTTATTAGCATTGTTGTACATCTTAACTTTACTAGAGTTAGTTATCTATCCTAGTTAGGCAATTACATTCGCTTAGAAGTTAGTTACTTAGTTAATTCATATAAAGATGCTTTGTACATAATCGGTTTTGTTCATTCAGGAATATTCAAACCTCATTTTATTCGCATTGAGTGAATCATCTCATATCTGGATGGCCAATTTCATATTCGTTTCTTGAGTTTCTTCACAATTCTCTTTAATGGAGGACAATTTCGATTATGATTCTTCATTTGCTTCTTCCTCTCCACGACACATATGGTAGTCTTTTAAGGATACTGAGTTAATATATATTCGATAAATCTTAAGTGAATAGTTTATCAATATGTGAGTTCATTAATTTTTTATTTTGATTATCTTGTCAGTTTATCTTAAATTTTTGGGCGATCAATTATGGATGTTTTAATGTTAGTTTCCATATTTTTAGTACACCCGTTAGTATCATATTTTAGTTTCTTTAAATTGTCTTTATTTGTATACTTTTTACATTGTTTTTGTGAACTTTTAATTAATAATTAATTATTTTACATAAATATTTGGTGGACCAATCGACCAACTTACCATAAAATAGATATGGTATAATTTCAACAATATGTATCTACGTGATCGATTCTTCTATAAAAAGACGAATGACATAGAAGAACAAATTAATCTATTATATGATTTTTAGAGATATATTTATTTATTATTAGTGAATATTGAACAAAAATATAATAGTAAATGACAAATTTATTATTTAACAATAAAATTATAAAGAATTGGGTAAAAAATAAAACTAAGATAAGAATAGCCATTTTACCTATTATTTTGGAAGGACCTTTTTATAAAAAAGACAAAATAGGTCATGTATTAGAAAGTAAGTCCAGTAGCACAAGGTATGCTAAGTAAGAAACATTCAAACAAATTTACCTAATTTTTTTATCTTGTGAGTTTTTCTTTCTAAGGGGGGGAACGGTGGTTGGGAGATAAATGGGGCAAATGTAAAGAAGAAACAAAGGCAACTTGCTTTTTCCCTTCTTTCACAAAATATTTGCTTGTCTGCATGCTAATTTATGTCCGTTGGCATTTGGCACACTATGGCATGGCAGATGACTAACTCAGTGATGGCCCCATGCAACTCTATGTCTTAAAAGTGACATTGTACCATGTGATTTATTTCAAACTTAACCCTCTTACACATTGTTACCCACTTTCCGTCTTTGCTGTTAATTCATCTCTCATGTTTTTTAAAATCTCTATTTAAATTACACAAATTGTAAAATTTAATTACTTTTTTAAATATACTTCCGAAATCCGAACTCACAGAAAATAGTCTTACTATATGCTACCTAATTTCATTAAGGACAATGTTTAGGGCACTAGAAAAATATTTATAATATATTAAATTTATATAATCAAAAATGTCAATTTGAGAAATTTAATATTTTTGTTCTTCTTAAATTCTAAGTACAAAATTTTAAATTTATAAATTATTAAACTCATATAATTAAATATGTACAAAAGATGATGAATTTTTTTTATTCTTATATTAAAATTAAAATCCTCACAAATAAAAATAATGACTTTCACAATTTTTTACTCTTAATTCATT
>JBBPBT010000036.1:3303465-3349768 GCA_037974875.1 Cicer bijugum
AATTCATTGTAAAAAAAAAAAACTAAAACATCATGTTCAAACTTTGCATATAATATTTAAATTATCATAAATAATTCATTCTATATTACATATTTTTTTTATAAGATATTTTAATCTACTTTTTACTTTTTATTTAATTAAAATATATATAAATTCCACCAAATTTACTTGAAATGACATAATGCTAATGTTTAATATATTGGGCCCTAAGAAAACAATAAAATAAATTTATGAAACTGTCCGTATCACATATCACACAATTACCATGTATTTACTTTGATTGAAGCAGCATGGCCACGTGAAAAGGTCAGAAAAACCTCCATTGTCATATATACTTTCATTTCAGTATCACATATCCTCTATGCTCTTATTAATCTTCCACTGTCCACGTGTCCATCTATCACCCCATTATACAATATTTTGATATTTGAACATGAAATTCTCACTATAATTATTATAAATATTACATCCTCAAATATATCTTCTACTAATAATTTTAACAACTAATTGATCAACCAAAAAATATATCCAAAAACAAAAACTAAATTAATTAATTAAAAATTCATCTGAGAATTAAAATAACTAAACAAGAGACAGTTATTATAATATCCACTACAATGTCACAAGAATATCAACAGAGTTGGATCTATACCTCTATAACATGGTAAATCTTTATTTAAATTTCTACTAAAAGATATTTAAATTTTATTTTTGACACACGTATATAAAAAACCAAAATTGTTGTGTAGCCTACGTTATTTAACTAATCTACTAGATCTAGTATAACCGTTAAAGGTTTTAACCCCTTATATTTCTTCTCTTTGGAGACAGGGACAGTAGAATAGTACAGTAGTAGTATTATTAATAACTAGTATTTTCCTACCTAGTGGACTTATCTCTGACACATAATTCAATAAACCATTTCCACCATGATTCCTTTGCCAACTCTGTAGTTAATATCAACTCTAGATTCCAATTCCAATTCCAACCCACATGCCACCTGCATTACTCACTACTTATAATTATACTAAAAATTCACCAATTTCCAAGGTAAATTTTATTCTATCTTTCCTCTATCTTTTTTTATCTAAATGGTAGTAGATGATAGATACTTTTTTTTTTTTTTTTTTCTTTTAACTATGCATATGATATTTTGTTACTAATATTATAAATTTATATTGTTGAATAGATCTGAAACTCACCTCTTTCTCTGCAACTCTCACAATTTCATGGTTTTTTTGAAGTAACAAGGTATATCATTAAGCAATATATTATATATACTCTTAACGTGTTTAATTGTGTGTTGCTTATCATCATTTGTATATTAAGATTTATTGAAGTTCTTTGTTTAGCTTCCTTAAAAGCTTATCCATCATGATTTTTAACTCTTGAGACTTGTGTATTTTACTAAGTTCAAGGAGTTCTCATTGTTGCAGCAAAAAGAGTTACAATTTCCAAATTATATTTGAGATTCCCTTCCCTTTTTCTCTTGATTGTTCCTTCCTCCTTTGAAATATATATGAATCTATTTTGGTAGTTCTGTTTTGTTTCTCATATATGTAAAGAGACATAAACTATATAGTACATTACATGCAAGGATCTCAAATTGAACTATACTAGTTAGTTCCAAATTACTTCAATCTAGATAAGGCATGGTGATTTTCAAATATTTCAATATAAAAGTAGAGAGCATAGTGATTTTCAATAGATATATGGGATTTGGATCAAAAATTGTAGACAGCGAGAACTAGTTTACTTTGTGAAAATTTTCATTGTGTATAGATATTGAACAGGTGAAAATGAAAACAGGAAACACCTGAAGTAAACGGATACCAATAATTCGCTTCAACTATAGTTGTTCTTTTCTCTTTTCCCAAATTTTGAGCTCAACTTTCGAGGATGAGATTCGTGGAAGACAAAGGATGCTATAGTAACCATGGATCAACAGCACAAGATACTCCAAATAGTAGTGCCATCATGTACTCAGAGTTTCACAAAGGAAAAGATGTTACTACTACTGCTGCTACTACTACTACTCGTGTTTCGAATCACCATCGAATAAATATGGGAAAACCAACACCTTCTAAGTGGGACGATGCACAAAAATGGCTGGTTGGGTTATCGAAAGGCGGAGAAAAAAGCCAATCAAAGAGCAAACCAAGAAACTCAAATGCAGATGATTTGAGATTGATAGCACCTGTGCCACAAAAGGAGCAGGACTATTCAAGTAGTGAAAAAGAAGAAGAACATTACGACGATGATCGATGCCGCGAATATGTAGCAGAAGAAACCAAGAAGGTAGAATGTGATGAATCAATTTGGAGAACGAATAACAATAAGGTTTTAGCTGAAAACAAAAACACAATCCATGTTCAATCAGTATGTTTTAGAGACATGGGAACTGAGATGACACCTATTGCTAGTCAAGAGCCTTCAAGAACAGCAACGCCTATTAGAAACACAACTCCTTCTACTAGAAGTCCTATTCATTCTGGAACTTCAACTCCAATGATGGGTCAAAATGGATTGTTGCAAATTGAAGCCGCATCAGGTAATGGAAGCAGTACAACAAGTAGACAATGTGGAGAAGGCTCAATTAGTCCTTGCAAGATGGTTGAAAAGAAGAAGAGTGATGATCAAGTTAGAAAATTGAGTCCTCTAGAATTTAGAGCTATGGCTTGGGATGAAGCAGAACGTGCCAAATATATGGCTAGGTAATTAATCAACTTGATACTTAATTTATGATTTTGTTACTTTTTAGTTTATTTCATGTTTAAACACTTCCTTAAGATGTACTCATATGTTTTTTAAGTCAATTTTTTTTCGGTCTTAATCCTCCAACAACGTTGAGAGAAAAGAGAAATAAGTAAAGTTTGATCAATAATTGTTCAGTCATAATTTAAATATAAAATTTGTCGACTGGTTCGCCTTTCACCAATTAAATTTTACAAGTGTAAACTATTTATTGTAGGTTTAAGCGTGAAGAGATGAAGATTCAAGCATGGGAAAATCATCAGATAAGAAAAGCTGAAATGGAAATGAAGAAAATGGAGGTACCATTGATTCTTTTTGTAACATAGTATAAGCATTCTGTGGTAGTTTTTGTTTGGCATTGTGGTGCAATTTTTACCCTTCAATTGTTGCCTATGATGTTAACCTTTTTTTAAGGCATTGGATGATGGCTCATCTTTTCATGTTCTGCTTTTCTGTTTCTTATGATACTATAGGATTGTTCATTAGTATAAATTTTAAAGCACTGTGAAACACACTGACAAAGAGAATTATTCCTGCAAAGAAAAAATACATGGCAGGGACCTTTTCCAATGCACTGCATAGAAAATGCTATTTCTATTTGGAAAGTGCTTTAGTTGTCATTTCATTAATCCTAACAAATATTTAGTCAAGGACCTATTTGATAGTTCCAAAATAGTATATTACTGATGTATAGTAATGTACATCATTTAATAAAGTTCAAATAAGTTACATTTGTGTATGTTTGAGACAAGAAAAAATATGACTATTCTTTTTTGTTTATATTCGAAATCATTAAATAAAGTATTTGGAAACGCTTGATCTTTTAAATAAATTTTGATACTTTAAGTGATTAGTCTCGATTGAAATATCTGAAGTTTTACAAAAATTACATAAAACAAGATGAATATATTTTGTGACTTGAGTTATGAAAGCTTTTTCAAATAAATGGATTTAATTTTATTACTACTAGGTGAAAGCTGAAAGAATGAAAGCTGTGGCACAAGAGAAGTTAACAAATAAACTGGCTGCAACAAGGAGGATAGCTGAAGAGAAAAGGGCAAATGCACAAGTGAAGATGAATGACAATGCTTTGAAGACTACTGAAAGGGTTGAGTATATAAGAAGGACAGGGCATGTACCTTCTTCATTCTCTTTCACTTTTAAGTTGCCTTCCATTTGCTGGTAACATGTAGCAATTCATAACATGGTGTAATATGTTGTACGAAATATAAAACCTTTTGAACAATATATTTATGCTACATCTAAATAATTTTGCAAGCTACATTATGCCTATATTTGATCCATTGGTATATGTCCTAACAAAATCATTCATGTTTTCCATTAATAGTTTCAATATATAATTAATAGCCATTCTACTTTTACCACTTGACTTGTAATCAAAAGTTGTGGTATGTGAGAAGAAAAAAATCTAGCTTTGAGTTAAAGAAAGTTGAAGTGGGCAAAAGACATTTGTATTAAAAATGCAGGGGTTGCAGCTGTTTTAGACCTCAAATTTATACATTGACTTAATTAATATTATTAATTTTTTTAGTTTTTATAATATGAATTACACTCTAATTTTGTACTAGTTAAGTAAATTAAAAAATTACACAATCGTGTCAGTACATTTTATATATTTGTTTATAAGTTGTTTAGTATTGTATGAGTCAATTTTTTTTAATATTGTAAAATCGGTGATTGTAATTTTACGAAATTCATCAGTGAATTAAAAAATTTATATTATATATTTTAGTGAATATAAAGTATTTTTTAGTTTATACCACTAATTCAGGAAAATATATAATATAAATTTTCAGTAATAAGATACATATTATATTTATAGAGAAATCAATTAATGTAAATCATTTATGATTGATGTTTTATGAAGGATTGATATAAAAAATATATTTTTTTTGCAGTATTTAGTAGATTTTCTAACGAGAAGATGTTTTCAGTTGAATTTATTGTTGATTAAAGTGAAACAAATAACTAATGATCCAAACAAAATGCAATAGTGAATTTTTAAAAAATATGTATCAATAAAATGTCAGTGAACAATGCAACACTATCAAAATATTACATTTGAAATGACAATGTCAATCACAACGAGTAGAAGTTTGAATTGTGATTTCTTTCTTAAAATTAATTCATGATCTTTGATTAACTCAAGATTAATCTTGATTTCAAACATAACAAAAGCATAACGATTTTTGTTAGTAAAATAAAAAAAAAATTATCCATGCGTGATATGTGTTTAGTGAGTAATAAATAAGGATAAGGGAAAATGAATCACATAGTAATCTATCATAATTCACCCAAGGTAGACTAAGTCCAATCTTCATAGTTTATGAGTTTTTTCATTAATGTGCTCAAACAAAAATGTTCTTGCTTTTCACACCAACTTGCAAAATCAATCTTAATCAGTTACAATATTTCACTTTTCGACCTTTAAAGGATTTCCAATTATTACCTTTCAATCAAGAAAGGATTTTCACAAGTCACCTTTTAATCATAAAAGATTTTTACAATACACTCAAACTATCTTTATTAACATAGTCTTGAGTTTCAACTAAAATTATTTAAAAAAAAAAAAGATTGATGAATCAGAATAGATCAAACACTTGTTTGAGTATTGATATTCAACAAAAAGACTTATCAAATCGATTCTTTAATCTAGTAAAAAAGAACTGGAGCTTTTGCTCAATTGAAGAGTTTTAGATTTATAAAGTATGATTATTTAAGTGATTGATTTCTTGCACTTCAGACTCTTGTTGTTTCTTTGACCTTAATGTTCCTTTTATAGACTTGATCGAGGCTGATGCCAACTCAAATAACTGTTAAAGATCCAGTTGTCCAGTTTTAATTTTAATAGACAAATGTTGCAAATTAGTAAGAATGTTCATACTTTATAACTAAAACGTTATTCGTTTCTGTTTTGAAGGACTGCTGAATTGAGAGCTTTTGACTGCTTTTAGGTTTGAGTATTTTTCTACTTTGTACGCAAGCTACTTTTTGAAGAGATGCAATAGTAATGTCTCGTTATTTTATTTTTCCTAATTGTGCTTATTTTTTTTCCAGCCATTAATCTAGAGATTAATCTTGTTGTGGTTCTTTATTTTTTTTTGCTTTGCCTCCATTAATCTTTAGGAGTAAATTTGTTTGGAACCATGTTGTGTTAATAAGTTTGGTACTTTCTTAATCCAAAACGAGCTTGTATAAAAAAAGTTTGGTTAACTAAAATAATATTCGTTTTTTCATAATTTTATTTTTAATAAACTACAACGATCTTGTGTTGTTATGTTAATATCTATTTTTAAATAATATACTAAAAAACACATGTTAAATAGTAATACATTTTTAAAATCATAGTTGGAAGATTAATTATCTTTGTTTGATTATCATCAAAATATTAATTTAAAATTTTATCTCAACAACATCAATTAATTGAATCCTTTTTATATAAAGAGATTAATTTTACACACTTTTAAAATAAAAACAATCTACATTATTATCAAATCATAACTGTTTATACGAATAATTTTTAAAATAGTTATATTTAAACTGATCATTTTTCATTATTGATGATTGTATCTGACTCAATTTATATAAACTGAATTTATATAAAAAAGTATCAAATAATTTTAAAGTATTAAAAAAAATAATACTTTTGAAGTTATTTGAATTTTTTAAAATTGTTAACTCCAATAATATTATTCTTTTTATCCATTCCTAATATAATAACTTTGGAGTTCTTTTAATTTTAATTTTTTAGAGTATTCTGGTAAGTTTTAGATTTTTAAATGATAGTGACGGAAACTTACATTATGAAAATACTAATATAATTCAAGTTTTTTTGTTGGGCTTTGTCCCTTTTCTTAAAAAGAAAAATTTAGTTAAAGATTGATTCGGTGAAGAGTTGAAGATTTTGGAAGGAATTGATTCGAAGATAATAGTAAAATTTAGATTTAATAGTGAATATATGCAAAATAAATCTGTGTAGAGATATATTCTTAATATATAAAAGCGGAGGGGAGCGAAGTTATCGTATCGTTATTTATGGAAGAGTAATAGTGTCTGTGTCCCGATATTTTACGTTTTCTTTTCGCTCTTCCCTTTCTCCTCCAAGGTTTGCCCTCTTTCGCTATTGCATCGCATCGCATCGCATAGCTTATTCAATTATCGCACTTTCCCTTTCAATATCCTATTTTATCTTCGGTAAGCTTTTTCAATTCCCTCTATTCTTCTCTCTCCATCTCTTTTTCCCCCTAAATTTTTAGGGTTTCATTCAAATTCCCTCTTTATTTTCTATTGTTCTCTGCTCTCCAATTATCATCGAATTTCAATTTGCTTCTTTGATTTTGAAATTTGGGACGTTTTTTTTCTTCCTGTTTTGGGTTTAGGGTTCTAAATAGCAAAAACAAAAATAAAAAAAAGTTTGTCGCGAATTGGGGATTAGGGTTTTCCTTAGAATTCATCAATTTAGGCAGATATATGGCGGCTGGTAGACATGGCAGTTACCACGAAAACGAGTTTAGGGATAACGGATCCCATTTGGATGTTTCCAGGCGCAGTTATTCAAATTCAAAAGAGTATGATTCGGTTAGGAATGGTGTCCACGATGATGTGAGGAGTGGGGGCAGAGATTCGAGAGATAGGATTAGGTTGAGGCAGAAGGATGTTAGGGAGAGCGAAGATGTCGTTAATGGCAGTTACCGGTCATCTTCTTCCAGCCGGAGTGACTCCGGTAGTAGTGGTGGCCTTGGTCCTCGCCGGTGTGGTTTTTCTGTGAAGGCAATGGATAGAGAGCCCGGTGAGCTTTCTAGTGAGAGTGGGTCTGATGGGGCTATTGAATCGGAGTCTGGGGTGAAAGATTGTGAGGTTGCTATGTTTGAAGGAAACAGGTCTCGGTCCCCTCCACCACAGGAGAGGAAAAGGAAATTTTCACCGATAGTGTGGGATCACGATGACAAGGAAGTGAAGGAGTTTTCAAAAGTTAGGGTTTCCACCACAAAGGTGACTTCTCTTCCTCCTCTGCCTCGGCTGTCTAAATCATCTGTTCTGTCGCCGAATACTTCTCACAGTGAAGTTCAAATACGTTCTGACAGGGGCAGAGAAACTGGCGATGTTGAGTTGGCCACAACAGAGAAAGTTACTTCTCGTTCTCCTTCAGGATTGCGGTCCTTGTCACCAAAACAGACTTGGAGTAATGATCAGGAAGCTGATCAGCCAGATAGTGAAGATTATGTTCCAACTCGAAATATATCATCTTCAAGATGGGCAGCCGGAGATGACTCTCCTGTTGACGAGGGTGAAATCCTTAATGATGAGGAAATGCCTAAAAGGAAGAGGAGGTTAACTCCTGAGTTGTTAGAGACTAGACTGAGGAACAAGTTATTGAGCCCCAATTATTCTAAAATAGAAGGTTTTGAACGAGCTAGAGCCAAATCATCCGATTCAGAAGAAAGAGGTGTTATCCATGGGAGAACATCTAGTGGGGATGGACATCCTGGTCTTGATTCAGAAAAGGATGACTATATGGACATTGATGTTCGAGGTATGAAAAGTGACACCAGTATTAGTCACTCAGATACAGAATCTGAAGATGATAGGGAGGAGACTCCAGAACCTCCAGCTCAACCTCAAAGAATGGTCAATATGCTTCAGGGTTGTAGAAGTGTTGATGAGTTTGAGAGACTTAACAAAATAGATGAAGGAACATATGGTGTGGTATATAGAGCTAAAGATAAGAAAACCGGTGAAATTGTAGCATTAAAGAAGGTCAAGATGGAGAAGGAAAAAGAAGGCTTCCCACTGACTTCTCTTAGGGAAATAAACATTCTTCTTTCTTTTCACCACCCATACATAGTTGATGTCAAGGAAGTAGTGGTCGGAAGTAGCCTTGATAGTATTTTCATGGTAATGGAATACATGGAACATGATCTTAAAGGATTGATGGAGTCAATGAAGCAACCATTTAGCCAAAGTGAAGTGAAGTGCTTAATGATCCAGCTTTTAGAAGGTGTGAAGTATCTTCATGACAACTGGGTGCTTCATAGGGATCTGAAGACTTCAAACCTGCTTCTAAATAACAGGGGTGAGCTAAAAATTTGTGATTTTGGGTTGGCTCGCCAATATGGGAGTCCTTTGAAACCATATACTCACCTGGTGGTTACTCTTTGGTACAGGTGAGCTGTGTTTGCTTATTGCAATCTGTTTCTATTTATCCATGTATATATCCATTTCATATATTGGATTATTTGATATTACATCATTCTGAGTTTACTTTGATTGTTTATTTTTTTTTGGAGGGAACTTTGATTGCTTAGTTGTTAATTTGAAACCTGTGCCATCCCTGATGCGTTGAACACAACTTATTCTTTCTTTGTAGCTATTCTGTAATAATAGTCAAGTATTAATGTTGCAAACTGGCTGCTAGATACCCTGTTCTTTGACAGTTAGCTCAATGTTTACTTACTCGCCCTTCCTTTATATGTGTGACAATGTTTTCAATGAGTATACCTATATCTGCTCCTCTATTAGTTTCTCATTGCACTGTGGTGAGGTTTAATTAGTTGTCTTTGCTTTCACGTATGTGTTTAACACATCTTTTTCTGCAGTATGTTGCAGAAATAAGAGATCGTTTACCTGATGGTTGTCTATCTGTTTCTCAGGGCACCTGAACTTCTTCTGGGGGCAAAGCAGTACTCAACAGCTATTGATATGTGGTCTCTTGGTTGTATAATGGCTGAACTATTGTCTAAGGAACCCCTGTTCAATGGAAAAACGGAATTTGACCAACTTGACAAGGTACATGCCAAGTTCAATTATTTGGTCGAACATATGCTCTCATTTTTATCTTTCTTTTAAGTTTTGGAGTCTTGAGTGCCAGATCTCTTCTTTATTAAAGAGGTTGCTTCTATATTAACATCTGTTATTTTACTTGCAGATTTTCAGGATACTTGGCACTCCAAATGAAACAATTTGGCCCGGCTTCTCAAAATTACCTGGAGTCAAGGTCAATTTTGTCAAGCACCAGTAAGTACTCATGATATCCTTTATTTAAGAGGTTGACAGTTTAATTACACTGTTCTTATTTTTCTGCCACTGTTTTCCCAGGCTTCCAACTTTGGGTGGTTTTGGTCTGACTATCTGGCCTCCCTTGGTGATTCAAGTTACACAACTTCTGTATTTTCTATTAACAGCCAAAATGTTCCTTTCAGGTATAATCTTCTGCGTAAAAAGTTTCCTGCCACATCATTCACCGGATCTCCAGTTCTTTCTGATTCTGGATTTGATTTGTTGAACAAGCTTCTAACTTATGACCCTGAAAAGGTAAAGGTCGCTTGAGCCTAATGAATTAATTTGCTAATATTTGTTTCTCTCTTAGGTATTAACTCTTAATAATAATACCTGCTATTGGTTGCAGAGGATCACCGCTGAAGCTGCTCTCAATCATGAATGGTTCCGCGAAGTTCCTCTTCCCAAGAGCAAAGAATTCATGCCTACATTTCCTGCTCAACATGCTCAGGACAGGTATTCAATTTAATGGAAACTATTGGAGCTATCTGTTCAAGAATTTTTTTAAATAGCTTGTCCCTATGGGAGATATAAAAGGAGCTGTGGCTTGCTGTTGGCAGCTGCTATATCTGTCGAGTATTAATAAAATTAGTCAACAATGTTTGTTTAACAAGATTCATGATGTTAACAGGCGGATGCGGAGAATGTACAAGAGTCCAGACCCTTTAGAGGAGCAGCGACGGAAGGAGTTGCAGCAGGGTGAACTGGGGACTGGCGGAATTTTTGGTTAAGATTGGAGCTATTTAAACCTCTGTCTCAATAATCATTCTAACATGCCACATTAATAGTTTGCTTTGTTGAGGTGAGGGTATGCACTGAGCGGAAGTTGCAAGCTTTAATTGTTAGACGATCACTCGTGCTGTTTTTTAGCAGGAACTTATTGGTTTGAGCAGAGATGTATTCTTTTACCTCCTGGGAACCAGATTTCTTTCAGGTTAACATTCTTCATGTTTAGTCATTATATAGAAATACATCTGTGACACATTGCTGCTCAAGGTGTGGCACAACCTTCTGAAATTAGGAAGTCACTATCTGGTGAAACTTGTGTATGTAACATATTTCCATTTCTTTGGCATATTGTAAACAAATTTTATTTGGTTGAGTATTAAAGCAATATGGATTTTCTAGCAGCTATCAGTTTCTCTCTCTCTCTCTCTCTTTTTTTTTTTTTTTTTTTTTTTTAATATTCACATTGTGTATGCAAGAGACCGTTGGTGTGAAGTGGAAGAGGGCCTTCTGTGCATTTCATTGAAGAAAATGACAGGGACTTTATTATGCATTAATTAAAGGTAATGCATTCCTTTGATATCTTGGATATTAAGGAATGGGGATATCAGATATGTTTCTGTGTGATAGAAGAGAGATAATGTCCAGAAGCTAAAGTTACCCTGTTAGCATGGGTTTGATGTTTATTGATGAGTATGTTTTTTGGATGGGGGATTAAAATCCTGTTTATTTCTTCATCATAACTGCTACTTGCACAAATTATTGATCTATTTGGATGTCAACTGATACATTACATATTTATGTGAATTTAGTTGTCACTGGGATGTATGATTTGCAATGGGTTATTTTATTGTTAACACTGCAAATCTTTTTATAATTAATCACTGCTTTTGTGGATTGTAAGTAGCTGCAGTTTCTGTTTTTTCTATTGAATAATAACCACCTCTTAAAGAAAATTAACATTTTTTCATTTGGGCAGGAAGCAATTGATTTGTTGTACAAGAATTTGTTTGATATAGTAGGTTTTTTGTGCATGGTTCTTGTATTAAAGTTAATCACCTAGAAGAATTTCGATTATTTTTATGGTAAAAAATTAGCCACATGCTAGAGTTTGAGCTAGGAGTCTCTTCTATATCTCTCCCTACCTGCTGGCTTGAAATTCCTTCCCTAATAATTTGTGATGTGTGATGGTGTTCGAAAACAACTTTGTGCTATTGAGAGACAGTTATAAGTTTCTGCCTGTATTAACCTACCAAACTTTTTTAAATGCTGATCATGTTGAGGCCAAGCTCTCAGTGAATCATATTTTCTTACATTCTATTTTCTCACTTTTTTCTGGGTTATTATTTAAGCTATTGTTTTTACCTTTTGTTCCGTTATATTTCACCAGCATTCCTCTTGTGTGAAAAAAATGTAAACTAGTTTTCAGTTTGTTATCCCTCTCTAGTGTGTTATATAGAACCTTAAGAGTAATAACTAATTCTTTAATGTTTAGTTAAAAGGAAGCAAAGCAGTTCTTATTATCATGTATATTCATCGTCTGAAGATTGAAGTTTTGAACAAGCATAAGAATTTTTTTATGACATTTGTCTGCAAATGTCACTGCAGTATCAAAGCAAGCAGGTTGAGGAGGATACCAGGATATCCTAAAGTATAGGAGTTCAATTAGTTGTTCCTTCAGGCTCCCTAGAGGTACAATGCAAACCTTGGTTTGTCATATTGTGTTTTTGTACTACTTGCTTCTCCATGGAATATTAGATTAGAATTATTTGCTTTTCTATTTTATCATTCATGCTGTTTTAATTCATATTATAGTTCTTCCCTGTTTCTAGAATGGGATATGCGGTGGTTTATGACATTTTTAGTATTTATTCATTAAATGGCTGTTCTTCAAATTCACTGTAAAGTGTGTCACGAAAGCATCTTTCCAGAGCAAGGCCACAAGGCCATTGTTAGGTAACCCATTACCCTCCCTAAGAGGCCCTCAGCTAGCTGAATCATATAAACCAGGATCTGTGTATATTTCTTATTTCTTCCGGATCTTACTATGACCAGGTTTTTACATTAGGCTCAGTAATATGTAGCTTTGCTTATAGTTTATGTTCACTGTAAACAATTTCTATCAAGGTGTGTTTGGTTGGAGGTAGATGGAGGGGAAGAGAGGGAATATTTTAGAGAAAGTGTGTTTGGTTCATTTTTTTAGGAGGGGAGGAGAGGGAAGCAAAACCCCTCCTAAAGTTGTTTTTGCTCTCCCTCCATTTTGGGAGAATTTGGAGGGGAAGGGCTCATCATAACTAAAAACTCATTTAAAATCCCTCCCCTCCTCTTGAACCAAATACAAAACCATTAAAAATCCCTCCTCTCCCCTCTGTTGAACCCAACAAACCCTTAAGCTTCAAATGTCTGAAGGTTTCCTGACTTTTATGTGCTGGTTAGAGACACCGAAGTTGGGGAATTTAAAAGACACCAAAATTCCAGGTTCTATGTGTTGATGGTAATTAAGTTCTCCAGTTGTCCATTACTCTAATATTATGGAGATTGTTCCTTGTCTGACATTAAAGTATGCTGTCAAGTTGGGCCATAAACTAAGTCTTATCTGGTCACTGTTGGAATATAATGGTTTGAAAAGTTCAGTGTCTTTCTGTAAGGAAAACTTGTTCTGATCAGATTTCAATTTTTGTTGTTTTATGGTCACCCATGAGTTTTTTTCCCTTGATGCTTTGATTATCTGTTTCCCTCATTGAAGGAATCTAATATCCAACAACTACAGCAGCACCAGTTTTGTGCAGTGGTAGTATTAAAATGGGGGCTTTTTCCTTTGTTCACAATCACACATCATTCGGCTTTAAACATATAATCCAATAGTAACTTTGGGTGTTTTCAACTGTAGAATTTTTGCCCAACCTTGTTGCAGGTTGGGGGTCTTACTAACTTAGAAATTGGATCCAGTTGCTCTGCTTGCATGCTTGTGTCAATAATTGATGATTCTATATTAATTCTATTCGAGGTTGTGTGCATCTTTATGATTTTCACATAATTGATGATTCTATTAATTCATACAGCTGGGAGATGGGGTTGCTAAGAGATGTAAAGCATCCGGTCTGATGGGCGATATAATAAGCATAACCTGTGGATTTTTTTCCTCCCCCCCTCCCTCTGTTTGCAGTAGGCAGGTTCCGAAGATGAAATTTCTGGGTCTGTACTCGCTCCAGAATTAAATATCATTAAAAATATTATTTGAAAAGTTGATATGCTTAGTTAAAATTAAAAAATAGATATATCACCTTTTCAGATATTTTATTTATTTATTTATTTATTTATTTATATTTCTTTCTAGAGTTCTACTTGACTTGTTCTCCTCAACAAGTGAATGTGCAATCAATTTAAACCCTAAATTCTAAATCCTAACCCTAATCCTAAATAACCCTAACTCTAATCCTAAATCATGTACTCTAACCTTAACCCTAAACTCTGTACCCTAACCGTAAATCCTAAATACTAACTCTAAACCTTAATTCTAACCCTAACCCTAAACCTAACGCTAAACTTAAGCCATATATCCTAAACCTTCTTCTGCAAAATAGTATATTCCTTCTTATGTTTTCTCTCTCTTACCAAAATTGGATTTATCCAAAAATGAATAAGATGAATCCCCATAAATATAATCAAAAGTATTGTAAATATTTCACAATGTGGAGAACAATTCATTATTGTTACCCAATTCCCTAAATTATAGCGACCACTCTATTTTAAAGCATCACACACATACAATTTTTACATGAGATTTATGTGTGTATCTCTTAAATTTTAAATTCTAAATCCCAAATAGTAAACCTTATACCCAATATCCAACACCATACCCTACCCAAACCTAACCTTGGATCTTGTACTATAAATATCCAAACCCTAACCCTGCACCCTAACTCTAAACCTCATACCCTAACCCTAAACTCTAACCCTAAACTCTAATCCTAAACTCTAACCCTAAACCTTAACCCTAAATCTTAACCCTAAATCCTAAACTCTAAACCTAACACTAAGTCCTAAACCCTAAACCTTAAACCGTAACTTAAACCATAACCCTAAATTCTAAATCCTAAGCCTAACCCTAATAGGATATGCATTAAATGAGCCATTGTTCAAATATTATCACAATAAAATCAAGATGGCAAATTCAGAGGCTTTAAGATGGATAAATAATATCCCTCCAAAACAATGGACTATGCCTTATTCTCAAGGTCGACAATGAGGACACATGACAACAAACATTTCTGAGTCAATCAACGCAATGTTCAAGAGTACATACAACCAAAACTATTTAGTGCTTTTACTTAACGTGTACAAGGTTATTAATGTATTTAACATCTACAAAGAAAATTTTTCACCTATACGTAATGAAGGATATTGGTCTCTATATGAAGGTGAAATATTCTATCACAATCCTCAAATGCGGAGAATTGAAAAAGGTAGTCCAAATAGTATCTGCATTATAACTGAAATGAACGTTAAAGAAAAAATACCAAGAACATGTGGACTATATCGATTAACTACCCATACTCGAAAATATTGTCCAAATGTTACAGTGAACTCTAATCAATCTATGTAATTTAAAATTTCTATTTATGTATTTTTATGAATTATATTAATTAATTATATATAGTTAAAAAACTTGAAATTTTTTATTTTAAAAAAAAATCCTTTAAGAAGTCGTCATTTGGAACTTGAGTTTTCTTAATTATTCCAAACGGCGACATGTAATTAAAAAAAAAATAGTGGTATTTAAATTTGAAAATAAAGTAGTTTAGTAATATTTGTTAAAAAGGGTTATTTGAAAAAAAAAACCATTATTAGATTTTTTTTCCATAATTTTACGTGCCTCTGTCAAAGAGATCGCAGTGCAGATTTGCTTGCAAGACGTGGAGGCTTCAACTCGTCCAATTCATTTTACGAAATGCGTTGTTACTGTGTTGGGGGTATTCATTCATATATGCATTTATGAAATTTGTACTTTTTGTTTGAATTGGTTTTATATATTAATAATAACTAATGAAGATTTATTATACTGTAATTTTATTGAATACACGGTATTTTGTAGTTTTGTACCAACGAAAATATACATTATTTTTAATACACTCTTTTATTGGTAGACATATATATGGATTTTTATATTGGACCGATAATTTTTTTTTTTTTTTAAAAATAGTGAAATTAATTGAATTTCAACTAACAAATGTGTTGTTGGTAGAACTTTTCTTTTGAAAAAGCATGTTCTTGGTGGACAAAATTAAGATTACGACACCAACAATTTGCTAACAGTCTGTATGCAGCAAGCCATATATGTCTCTTCATCCTCCATTTCAAATGTTACCAACATTTTTGCACGGTCTACTAAATATACCTGCCAAGCCATTGCAGTTTACTGAGGGCAAACCACATATTATAAATAAATGAAAAACCACTAAATGTTACATTCAACATCAATAAAGGATTGAAGGCTCTATAGAGATGACAAAGCAGATTAAACTGTCCTAACCAGCCAATAATGGAAGGTGTACTAAACTCCACCACCAGCCTATCTAACCTGCCAAGAAAGTTGGTTGTCGGCAGGCTAAGGCAGATCAACTGACTTTTCTAAAAATGTTTTTTTTTAACCGTCTTTAATATTGTCATATGGGATTAAGATTCTCTAACTTTAATTCTGACTTTTTGATAACTTTATTCTGTCTTTCTCTTAATTAAACTTTCTCATTCAAATAATTTAGTTTATATTTAATCACCAACCATCAGAGCTATCCATTTTCTTGTCATAAATGAGTCTTAAGGAATGTGTTCTGCATGATTTCTGTTTTAGGTTGTTCAAATTGTCAATTTACCTTTTATCCTTTACTATTTTGAACTTAAATATAAACTAAATTGAGTCAAAAATTAATATATTTAATACAAATGTTACACTAAAGTCATCAATTTTCTTTAATTCATTGTTACTTATATTTAAAAGCCAAAGAATATTTTGTTTTGTTAAATCAACCCATATATCCACTCTAAAAATAAATAGACAGTAAAATTCGTAATTCACTTTCTTTCACCGGTCATTGGTATCGCTAATGTGTCTGCAGCTAAACTCTATATCGGAATTTGCGAGCACATTTGCATTGGTCTTTTGTGATACAAAATGTGGGTTCAACTCCCACATAATTCTAGCTGAAATTACACTTTATGTCAGAATTATAGATTGTCCATATAAAACATGTTCTAGTACACACTTGCTTTTCGCTTCTAACTCCCCAAACGCAAGCTCTTGAAAGTCACACTTGTCCAGAGGTTGAAATCATCAATATAGCAAGCCATTATTTGGGGAATGCTTCGATCCTTTTGTATGAGAGAGATTATGCAAACCTCAGGTTATGAATCTGAACAAATAGTATCACTGCTTTGCAGAATAGTAGTACTGGCAGATAGCAAATCGCAAGACCGGTACACATTTAAAGCAAGTTTAATTGGATCATGTTAAAACCAAAAATGATAATATCAACGATGATGAATGTTGACGAGAAGAATGAAAATCTTGGACAGAATGTTGAAGACATCTGTGTTGGAAGAAGCCAAATGCCTTTAACGCAATGTCACAAATCTTAAGGTCAGCCACTGACAAGGCAACTTTGTTCCATCCTTTCTATCTCTGCATGCAGTAACATTCTGGCAGAGCTACCAAATTTAGAAACATTGATCACGAGGAAGAATATTCAAGGGTGGGTTTCAATCAAACTTAGTAACTGTGGTAACCCAAAGGGTTTCTTGGTATTGGCGCATAAATTTTATCATGAGAACAGTGTCTGACCTAGAACAAAGGTAACCAGGCTTAATTCAAGGAAAAAAATTGTGTTGACAAGAGACCGGTCCACTGTCCATCCAAATATAGTGATTCCTCCTGGATTTGACTGCAAATACATCACTGCATATTCAAAAGAAATCAATAAGGATGAGATCACTTCATACATGTACATACTAACAGCCTGATTAAGTGTTTCGACCAGAAAGAACAAGATTTTCTTCACTTGAAAATATATTCCAAAAGCAAGTTATATGGAAAGTCGGGTGTGGTTTAGCATGACCACCAAAGATCAATGTGAATAATAAATACAGTCATAAACATGCCTATACAAAAAATTAAGAGAACTAATCTCAATATAAAAATGAGAAATCTTATTTTCCAATAATGGTCATTTATGTACACAATATCACAAACACAATAGAATAACCAAGTAATCCATGTGTAAAATGAAACTTTTCCAATATTTGCTAATGTGATGTCAGGTTTCTTACCCATTGTAACATATTGAAGATCATAAATAAATTTTAATATAGCCTGTCGTATTAAAATGAAATAACAATCCACAGCTAGTTTTGGTCCATGAACATGAGGGATGAATAGGACAAATGTCTATCAAACCAATACATCCTTTAAATCGGGGATTATTTGACAAATGTTTCCCTGCTATAAAGAATAGTTTTTCTTTATAAAAAACTACGGTTTTAAATGTGTACCCTCTTTAACTGGACAAAATGTTAAGAATCCATCTTGCATGTGAAACAAAGGTTTTACTATATAGAAAAGGAAAGGAAAGGCAAGGCAAATGCTAACAAGGGGCACTTGTTAAGAAATTAAAAATGGAAAAAGTCAATTAGAAATGTATTGAAATTTGTGTTTTCAACTCTTTGAAAGCTTAAAAATTGTTCTCTTCCATGCATAACTTCCATTTTTGGTTCCATATTAACTACCCTAAACCCTAACACTATACCCTATACCCTAACCCGAACCCTAACCTTTTCAATATCCTCATATGTAAAGAAAATAGTTATTAGTTAGTACACACACGCAAACACGTAGACACACGCGCAAACACATAGTTATATTTGTTGAGACTTTTTTCTTCTACTGCAAAATAGTGTATTTCTTCTTATGTTTTCCTCCTCCGACCAAAAATGGATTTATCCAAAAATGAACAAGATGAATCCCCTCAAACATAATCAAGTAATGTAAACATTTCACAATGTGGAGATCAATTCATTATTGTTACCCAATTCCCAAAACCTTAGCGACTACCTATTTTAAAGCATCACACACATACAATTTTTGACATGAGGTTTATGTGTGTATCTCTTGAATCCTAAATTCTAAACCCCAAACAGTAAACCTTATAACCAATATCCAATACCATACCGCTAGCCCAAACCCTAATCCTGAATCTAGTACCATAAATCCCCAAACCCTAACCCTGTACCCTATTTGTAAACCCTATACCAAAAACCCCAAACCCTACCTCTACCCTAACCCTAAAACCTAACCCTAAACCCTAATTCTAACCCTAATCCTAAACCCTAACCTCAAATCCTAAATTTAACCCTATACCCTTAACCTAAACCCTAACCCTAACCCTAACCATAACCATAACCCTATACCCTAAACCTAAACCTAAACCCCAAACACTAACCCTATACCTTAACCCGAACCCTAACCTTTTCAATATGCTCATATGTAAAGAAAAAAGTTATAAGTTAGTACACACACGCAAACACGTACACACGCGCAAACACATAATTATATTTGTTGAGATTTTTTTTTCTTCTGCAAAAAAGTGTATTCCTTCTTATGTTTTCACCCTCCGACCAAAAATGAACAAGATGAATCCCCTCAAACATAATCAAAAGTATTGTAAACATTTCACAATGTGGAGATCAACTCATTATTGTTACCGAATTCCCTAAACCCTAGCGACTACCCTATTTTAAAGCATCACACACATACAATTTTCACATGAGGTTTATGTGTGTATCTCTTGAATTCTAAACCCCAAATACTAAACCCTATACCTATACCCCAACCACTAAACCCAATACCCCTAACCCTGAAACTAATGAATCTACAACAGTACTTCCGAATTACCTACTCTATTTAAAGAATTGCATATAACCTTATCAGATTATTTTAGGCTCAGTCTTGATAAAATTATAAGCTTGAACTGCTGAGGCATATCTGTGCATTTTAACTAGCCTGAAATTATGCAATAAAGAGTTTTTCACTTCTTCAAAGAAAAAAATGTACAAAACTTACTATCTACTGTGAAAATGCGGTACTTAGTTGATATTTCTATAATTCTTTAATTGCCATCAATTAGAAAAACTTGTAAAATTCACAGGTTTTCAGACAGGTAGTTTAATTACGTACCAAAAGCTTGCCTCCTATGATGCGAGGACATATAAGAAACCAATTGGGTATTTACAGCCATTCCTCCGAAATCCAACGACTCTAGATCACTTTCAGAATAGTCTATATGTATTGAGCTTAAATGGTTTGCAGCGTTAAAGCTCCCTGCGCTGGCGGATCTTGATTGAGAAGTATCAGAAGATGCACATGTCGCTATAGCATGCCACCGGCTTGCAAGTGAAACAACGCCTTGAGCTCTATGAGAAATTCTTGTTGCTGCGTGCAGACAAATAATGATGCCAACCACCTGAACAAGTGTGGAAACCTGAAAAAAATTGGAATATTCAATCCATGTACCTTGAGAGATTTGAATGTTGACAAAAGGAAGAAACAACAATGAAAAGCCGTGTGAATATGAACAGAGAAGACTACTTGAGAGCCTGATAGCTCTGTATGAACTAGATGGAACTAATTTGTTCAACCAAAATGCATAAACACTTTTAACATAGAGTTGAACTTACTGCAAAATCTCCACCATTTATCATGGTAATCATTTCACGATATCCTGTGACCTGCAAGAGAGTCACAGCTTGGCTCACAGTGACAACCAAGAACTCCAGAAGAAGATAGATTCTGAACCTATGACTTATCTTGGAAAGATGATAGCGCAACCGCATGTGTTCCTCTAAAAACACTAAAACATCGCTCTCCCTTTCCAAGAGCTTCCCATAATCATCAAAGTGGATGACTTGCAAATTACAGACCATGTGAAACATGATGCAGGCTGACAGAGAGATTGCACTAACATAAGTCCACGATATGATCAAAGCTATAAAAATAGCAATTGATGGCAACCACGACCCATGTTGTATGTATGAAATGCGAATGATTTCTCGCACCGTCTTCAGAACGAAACACGGAAATACCCACAGAACAAACAGGCGCAAAGATCCCTACAAATTTAGAGGGAGGATAGTTAAATTCTCATTTGTAACTTATATACAAGTCGACAAAATTGAAAAGGGAAAGATCAGAAAACATAGCAGGCTCGTATTTCTTTTGACCAATTGCTAACAGATGAATTTGGCTCCTCTGAAGTGGGCAGTTACTGGTTATTAAAGTGAGAAAATTAAGTGTTGATATTTCAACTACCTACAATTTGTTATAAATATGCAGACAGTTGTTCATCACCAATTGATATGATTCACCACTTTACTGTCTAAGGTGAGTTGCTAACTTTAAATAAGTCAGATCCTAAATAAAATGTGTTGACTTGAAACACAATTTTCAACATGAAAAGAGTAAGAAATAAAGGAAATTTTCCAATTTGATTGACCTTCAATGGTATTTTCTAAATTACTGGTCAGAGTGATCCCAATCCAGGTCAAAATTTGTGGTTACTGTTGCCACCTAAAAAATCCTGATCAGAATTAGTAATAATTGAACTCAAAAGAAGATTAAAGTTGGGACTTGATTTAGACAATTGAAACCGCAGGGATCAAAATCACACATTCACAAAACAAAATTAAGCGAAATTTTCATTAAAATAAGGAACGAGCATTGATGGTAATGGTAGTTGAACCCTAAAAAGAAAAAATAGCATTTCTCATCACAAACATTGCATATTTGAACCAAATCTAAACATAGAAAATTTGGTAATGACGTGGCAAAGCATGCTTTGACTTACCGAAATCTGGTTAACATAATCGCGATGAAAAGAAGCAACATGTCCAGTGTAGCGGTCAACGAATAGAAACCTCCGAAGTCCATACTTTCGTAGATTGTGCGAAATGCAAAGAAAAGAAACAGCGGCGAGACTCGCCTGAAACGTCACGATCACCATCTCGCAACCGCGCAATTCGTACCTTTCGCACTCGGAACACTCGCACATCCAAAGCGCCGCGAGGGGAAGCGCCACTCCTAAGGAGAAGAAAACGGTCCAACAAATGACCGAACATAGAAGCGAACGTGAATTGAAGCCTAAGAGATTCAAAAAGATTTCCCAACGCGCGAGGGTTTTATCAAGTTCATTTTCAGTTTCAGTTTCAGTTTCAGTTTCGTTGGTCTTGTTATTGTTTAGTTGTTGTTGTTGTTGTGAATCGTGATTTGAATTTGAAGTTAGAAGAGGGGTTTGAGTTTCAGTGGGTTCTTCTGTTTGTATTTGGAGATTCGTCGTCATCTTCGGTTATTGTTTTTCGTATCTATCAAAAACTATTTAACTGCTTCAACATAGAGTACATAGTAATTTCATTTTTAATGTAAGGAGTGATGATTTTGAAAGAAAGAGTAGCGAAAGGAAAGGAAAGGAAAGGAAGGGTTATGGATTAGTATAATTTATTTATGATTATTAATTAGATTGCTGAATGGTTGAGCTGTGTTTTGAAAGTTGGTGGCGTGGGAAATTGAGAATTGGATTTTCCCATTTTTGGGGAAATGGAGATATCAGATTTCCCTTTTCAAGTGACAGAACAGAAGTCCCAAACGCTTTGACGCTACTTTTGGCACTATCGGGACATAGTTTATATTTAGCTTTAAGGCTAATTCTGAGTTCAATTAACTCATTGCAACCCATATCACTCATTCAACATTAATTATGCTTTTAAATCTTTTACTTTTACTAGTTTATAGAATTGATTTTTTTTTTTAAAGAGATAATCTATATAATATAAATTTTTAATTTAATAGTATATTTTATAAGTAGATTAAAATGTTATGGAGCAATGTAACGTTAATATAACTTTACATTTATATTAATTTGATCCTTCTATATATATTTACTTAGAATTGAATCTTGAGGGAGATTATGCCGAATATCATACATTACACCTTCAATGAATTTTGAATTTAACATGATAAGATAAAATAAGATACATTTTAATGCTAATAAAGACAGTGGCAAGAGAATCACAAGTTTTCACTTTCCAATTCATCCATTCAACTATTATGGTAGTAATAGGGTTGGCTCATGTTTGACGACAGATGGCAAGAGAATGATGTAGACGACAGATGGTGGGTCAGATTAGTGAGTTTCTCTTTTTTGGTGCAAAACGATTCATGAACAATGGTCTTGCTGCTCCCTACTCAAACCAACGAAAATGACATTATGGAAGTTCAATAAGCGTTTAGCATACTTGGTTTTGATTTTGTTCTAACCAAACGGCACAATCCTCACATCACATGCTGTGAGTGATATTTTTATGACAATTGCTTGGATAGAGAATGAATGTCTTGTGTGATCTAAGGTGGTTTCATGCTTAAAATTTATCTAGAATTTTAACAATTATGGAAGACGTTACTTTAGGTTTGATTGGTGCTACAGACAAAAGATAAAGGAAGAATAGGAAAATGGAAGTCGTTACTTTAGATTTGATTGGTGCTACATACAAAAGATAAAGGAAAAATAGAAAAGTAGACACATGTTTCCTTTAAAAGAAGATATACAAATAATTTTAATGATTTTAATGTGTTTATTCACGGAGAGGGACAAATTTTTAAATAGTTTTAAAATTGTTTTATTGACAGAAAATGATTTTGAAGTTGCTTTACTCCATTTAGAATAGTCCATGTCATTATGCTTTAGATAGTGATTTGCCTAATGTAGATTTGATAAAAACAAAAACAAGATAAAACGAATATAAATTGAATATTGACTACTAATATCTATTTTATTTGTTTTTTGACGGATTAATATCTATTTAAGTAAAAGAAAAAAAATAATAATTTAATTATAAAAAATGACACTAATTATTGTTAATTATTCATTACAGTTTTTTATTCCCAAACATCATCATTTGACTCGAGCTCATGAGTTTTTATCAATGGTAATAATAATGTATTTTTTATATCTAACTGTCTTCTATTTTATTTTTTATTTAGTTTTTAGAATTATATTTTTATTGGATAGAAGTAGATATTGTTGAGACAAACTCTATATTTAAAGTTTTGATGAAAATAAACAAAGGTTAATTAAGAAAGTTAATTATGATTCTAAAATGTTATGTTAATTTAACATGTGTTTTTGAGTGAATTTAATTAAGAACAGAATTAAGCAAAACTGAAAATATAGCAACAAAAACACTATGTATTAAAACAGAGAATGATCTCCAGCTTCAAATATGTTCATCATAGCATGTTGATCAAACTTTTTCTACTTTTTTAACAAAAAGTATGCCCTGGAAATACATTCATATAAAATCAGTACATGGCAAGGAACAAGTAGGATTCATCCAAACTCAAAAAAGTTATTTGATCTTTAAAATAAAAGAACTCAAAGTCAGACAAAAATCAAGACAGTTTGTAACTCCAAAAATCAAACTGTCAAGAAAGTTCGATCAATCTTGACATATGACAAGACAATTGCAAAGAACATCCATAATAATTAAAACGGGAACTCCATATTGATTATTGAAGCTCAAGAAAGTTCAAACTGACAGACTCATATCGTTAATCAATCTCCGTTTTTATGCATAATTACAACAATTGTGCATCCTCTTATGCAATGACTTATAATTTTCTTCAAACTCTTCTGGCTACATTCAAGACTCAAGATCAAGACTGTACCATCCAAGATCAAGGGAGAAACGTCAAAGCCTGTTTTTCTAAAAATGACATAACTACTTTAAATGCTAAATCAAAAAAGTCAAAAAGCAGTTTTTAAAGCTGGATTATTTTTAATCTGGCTTCAGCCAAACTAAAAAACACTACCAACAGCTCTTTTTGACCTTCATTAAAGGCCTCTAATGCCTATAAATAGAAGACCAATATCCAGGATCAAAGCAAGACATTTAAGTGCTGGAAAATTCATAAATCAATCACATATATACTTGAAATTCTGCTCTTTTGCAAAATAGAGGCTATCATACATTTTAATATTTCGCAAAACAGTTGTTGATTTATATTCATATAGTAGATTGCGTAATTATCAGTAAATCCTTTGTAAAGAATCAATTCTCAAACAAAAGTTGAGAAATCTCAGATTCCGTCAAAAACAATTCAATTGTAAAAACTCAAATTATAAGAGTTTCTTTATAGTTTATTTAAGAGTACATCCTATCAACTATCAAGGTTAGATAGGTCATGTTATTGCTTTCTGAGTGGAAAGTAATAGGGATTGAAACAGATCAAGGTTGATCCAGACTAGGTGTTGTGAGATAAAGAAGGTTCTTTGTTTTTAAACACTTAGTGGAAAATCTCACAGTGTGAGGATTGGATGTAATCCACGTTGGGTGAACCATGATAAATCTTTGTGTAGTATCTCTATCATATATCTTTATTTATCATATTGAATTGATTAACTAAGATAAAACATAAATTGATTTTCTGTTTTAAGCTAATCAAGGAAACCAATAACGTTCTCCGTTTTCTGTTTTCATAACAAAAATCAATCTTGAGTTATTTTCTTAAGTTTTAACATGAATTTTTAAAAGGTACATTTACAATTCAAACTTTTTTTTTTAAATCGACATTGTTACTTCAGATATCTCTAAAATTTATGAAATATTCTTTTGCGAATTTTACATATTTGTTTAATAATATTCAACTTCAAATTTTTTAAAAAGAGGTGGGAGTATAATAATTTTTTGACTAAATTAGTGTAGAAGTATAATAATAAAGAAGTAAGAATTATTTTTTTAAAAAAATTAAAAATTGTGAAAAGTGACAGAGAAACTACTATCTCACGTTCCCACGCACTTTTGACTTCAATAGCTTGCTTGGGACATGATTGATCACGCGCGGCACGCCTGAAACTTGGAAGTGTGGTATTCAGTATTGAATTCTATGCACATTATATTTTCCTTTTTCTTAATATAATTTTCCAATTTGTACTTTAATACTTCCATTGTTTCAAAATGAGAATTGATTGAAGTTATTCCACACATATTAAAGAATTTGACAAGCAGAAGAAAGAGAATAATTATTTTATCAAATTATTCTTACTAATTATTTGTTTGTTTTTCAATATAAAAACATGAATTTCAATATGAAAACATGAATTCTTATGATCAATACCAACACAACACATTATAAGAAATTTTAAAATTAACAATAGTTATAATAAAAGTTCATAATAATGTTTCAGTATAATTATTAAATTTTTATTAAAATTTATTTTTTAGACGTTTTAGTCTTATAATATAAAGTCATTTATTAAATTAATACAATTGATTTTGTGTAATATTATTTATTTTTTAAATGTAATAATATCATTAATCGGTTTAATATTTGGTGAGGTGATTTAGATTTATGTTAGATTTTATAAATTTTAGTTTTGATAACAGTAGAATATGATCTTTTTATTAAATAATAACTTTATTTTCTTGAAGGCATAAGGCGATTGATTGTATGGCCTTACCTTCTGGCAGATATACTTATACTATACATACACAGTTTCTGCCGCTAAAAGTGTATCAGATTACATATAATAAGTAACAAGTGACAATGCCAATGCAATCTTAACTAATTAATCATATAGATATGCTGTTAGGGATTCCACGGCCAGTTACCCCAGGACCTGACAAAGGAAGCAACAATTCATAAGGAGGAACACCAGCACCAGTTCTACTTTTCAAACGTGTGTCCTTATTTCTTGCATTAATTATTTCCTCTATCTCCTCAAGTCTATCAGAGAATTTACTAAACAACTTCAGTATTTCATGATCATTGATCCAATGATTATGTATATGATTCACTTGACCCAAATACTCTTCGTCAGGGGAATGAGTCGACAGTGTGTCCTGAACAGCCATTACTTTGGTAGCTTGAAGTTGAGTAGGCAATGATGATAGGAAAAAAAGCTGAGGATTTTGAATAAACTTTTCATAATCAGAATCACTTTCTTGAGGCATAAGTTTTCTCATGAGTGTAGGACGGTTAGGCACATATCCTCCAAAAGGGTATTGTCCAAAATTTATAGCAGCATGCTGACCTGAAGCAACCCAAATCATTGTGGTAAGTATACTAGATAAGTCCTCTTCTGTGTCTAGTTTAGGCCACCAAGGTTCATTCCTTTTGTCATAGTGACCCTTAAACTTGATTTCACTCCACCATCCTTGGAGCTCGACATCGGATACAATCGAATCCGATTCGGAATAGAAGTGTTGGACATAAGATTCTACCCATTCTTTAATGGCAGACCAGATTAGGAGTCCATCTGCAGCATAAGGGTAGTCATCAATCACAAGTTTTACACCACAGGGCATTGAAGGGTCTTCTACTGCCATGCCCCTGAAAGTGCATGCCATAAAATATCAACAAACTGCTAATATGCTATACTACATGTTATGAACAAATTTTGAACTTAATATGATAGCGAAATACATGCTACAGATATATACTCCCTATTTTCTTTTTAACCGTCTAGAAAATTTATTTTCTTGTTTATTTTTCATTTTCAAATTTCAGTATAACATGAACTATTATAAAGAATAGGGGGATTAATAATTAAGCACAAAAAACATCAAGGAAAAGTTTGAAAGCTGAATTGAAATCATGACATCAGAGTTACCTTCGAATAAGATCTGCTGGGAGAGATTCCATATCAAATCTCCACAAGTTCTTATAAGCTGCTGAACTAAGCTCCATGGCATATTTTCCTGGACTGAAAGATGCTTCAATTATACCCCCTCCATTTATTAAATTTTGCCGAGCTAGTGCATTAATTTCCAAAGTATAGCGCATATGAGGATGTAGCAACTTGTAAATTGGATGCATTGAGCTTAGCTGTCTGTGAGTAGCAATTATATACGGCTCCATGCATGCATGAGTCCTTAACCTGCATATTACATATTGCCACTGTATCTTACTCATAGCCAAATATGAGAAAATCCATCATTTCTTATGACTAAGTCATTTATGAATTTGAATTTGGTCTGAATTTGCTCAACCAAATAGACTAAGAGTGAATAGGTAAATTGATACTTACACTTGTAAGCATCAGTTCCTATAGTCCCTCATTTTATTGAATTGACAAATACATCCGCGAGATCATAATATTATTCAAAGTAGTCTCTCTATTAGCTTTGGTTGTTAGAGACTAAGACTTTATATGCTGACAACATATGTCACATTACACGTTGATCTCACATCAATGTCAGTTCACCAAAGACTAATTTGTCTACAAAATTTAGATTTTTTAAGGACAAATTTGTCAATAATTGTAATGATACAAGAACTAAATACTTGCAAATTAGTCTAAAGCAAAGTTTTATAAGCAAATTTGAAAGGCATCGATTCATTTAAATTTTAAAAGAGAGAGACAAAACACACAAGACAAAAAAAAAAAAGACAACAAACTTAAAACCCAAAACCACGAGACCCACTCCACCAACATTTCTCCTTCCTCTCACCCATTTTTTCTCTTTCTTCTATCTTGGTTCCTGAACAACTCTCTATCCCCATTTTTTTTCTCTTTGGTTCTTCTTCTTCTTCTTCTCACTTCACAACATAAATTAGCACCCATAAATTATTATCCATGAGAGAAATCTTACATTTAAGTAAAGTTTCTTATTCTTCCACGATTGTTTTTTGATAAGATTTTGGGGATTAGAATTAGTGCTCTAAGAAAGGAGAAGAGTATTCATTCCTTGAAAATTTATTATTTGAGACTCTTTAAAGTAAATACACCAATTCCAATGTTAAAAATATATTTATTTGTTGGCATATGTAGTGTTGTTCAAAAATTTATTTTGTACTTAGAATATATTTTAAGAATTTTTATGGTTATTAGTAAACTATAGAAATAAATCTCTAAATTCTTAAAAGTATTTTTTATGCTCAAATTTGTCACTTAAGGTCGTCTACTTCTTTGAAAGTTGTTAGAGAACAAAATTAATTTTTCCGTTGTTGTGGGTAGATGCCATTGTCACATTTTTATTATTATTCTATAAATTGTTATTGTACTAGTTGTCTATCTTGAAATATTTATATAGAAATTGAGAAAACACAACCTTTAAAATCTTTCTTTGTCATCAATTACTTGCATTTATGTTATTTGATATATAATATATAATATGTTTATAATTTGATTTGTTTATGAATTATAAAGTAATTAAATATTGAATTGATGTACAATTGTGCAGAAAAATGATTGTTTATTCACTTAATAATTTTGAATAATACAAGAGGGAAATATATAGAAGAATTTCAAATTCTAATAATTAACTCTAGGCCTAAGGATCCCGAGGAAATATTGTCCTCATTAAGACTATGTTTAATAAAGGAAATAACATACAATTCTAGTTGTACAAATCAACTAATTAAATATAAAATAGAATCATATCAAATCTGAATGATTCCCATAAATATCTACCAGTTGAATATGTTTTCCATGAATTACGATGAGATGAAAAATGATTTTCAAATATGAATTTTAGAAATCGTTATAAAAATTGCAAAATTGTTAACGGGTACACCTACTTACATCATTTTGATTAGGGAGAGTTAACCGTTAGATGGAGTCACCCCTATAAGAGATGTCATATTTTGGAGGAGAGGACTATCAACGAGATGTAAGCTCCATAATTGATACGATATGTTGCGTTGCAGGATTGAGAGGAGAGGGCTATTCGTTAAATGGAGCCGCCTCAAAGAAAAATATCGCCCTTAGGAGGAGAGGGTTATCAATAAGATGAAACCACCTCTTAGACGTGGGCAAAGTTCAGTTCAGAACTAGAACTGCTTGAAAACTGAACCGAATCAAACTGAACCGAACTGATTTTCAGTTCGTAAAACCAAACCAAATCCAATTGGTTCTATAAATCGGTGAACCGGTTTATTGCTCTGAACCGAACCGAATTGGTTTTAATTTAGTTTTACTTGTTCGAATTAAACTGAATTGTTATAATATGGATGATACCGAATCGATCTGCTTTTGTATGAAACTGAACCAAACTGTTTTACTCTTATAGGCTTTTTTCTTTGTTCCTATATGCCAAATTTTACATAATTACCCTAATTACTTCTAAGAAAACAGGTTCAATTCTAGTTTTTTTGAACTGAAAACCTTCAGTTCGGATCTAGTCTATAGTATCGTGGCAATGATGTCGAATCAACGTGGAAGAGTCAAATATTTAATTAACATGTCATATTATAGTCCCTAAAGATAAAAGTTAACAGATGAACTATGTTAAATGACACTTTACAATTTCGATGATGTATTCGTTAATTCGCCTATATTAGAGACTATTTTGACCGATGCTAACACTTATGATGACTAATTTGCCTATTCACTCTCTAAACTGATTAACTAGACCATTTGAGCAATTATTTAGAGTTTGCAAGACCAATTGCCTTACCAGTGATTTACAAGCTGATGGATGCCAGCATCATTTGAACAAACATGAGCTTTCGCTAGCTTCCATATCCAATGTGTTGTGCCATCATGGCCTTGTGTATAAACTCTTTTATTTTGTGGCGAAGAAGACCTTTGAGGAAGCGAAAGCTCTATAGCTATAGGACGTAGAACACCAGTCTTTGTATTGAAGAGAATCGTCCGCGAGGCATAAGCTTTCCTCCCAGGTAAGGAGTTCATCTTCTTGATGAATGGCAAAAGCATGTCATGGTAATCAATAATAAATAGTCTCTTTTCCTCCATAGCCTGCCAAAGTAAAAATAATTGATTGCAAGTAGAGATAGTAAAATTTCTGTAAGTTAAACAGATCAAGCAACAAATAAAATATGAAGCAAACTTTTTCAAAGCTCATTCCACCAAGTTCTTGCTCTAATAGTTCCTTTGTTATTGCTGATTCAGGAGGACCATAGACAGCAGGATCTAGTTTGCTGTAAATAGAAAACTCCTGTGAAAGACAAAGAGCATCTTTAAGAGATCATAGATGAATAAATTGATACTCCTGCAACAGCTTAACTAGTGTGAAATAAACTGAAAACTACCTTTAATAGCTCAATATTCACTGGATTCACCCCAGCTAAGGCCTGCCTTGCAAATTCATTGTCCCTCAACCAAGAAAATTTATCTCCTGGAACAGTACAAAATGGCTAGTTAGTGGAATGAGTGTGGTTTTGATAAATACAAGATTATATTGCATTCGAGGTTTTAAATTGTGGTACGGTCAAATCAGATCAAATCTGACTGATGAATTTCAATTGCAGTTGCAAACATTTTTTAAAATTTGTTTGCCTCGAGTCAAAAAAATAATTATAGAAAACACAGATGTAGCATACCATTTTAAAAAAAATTGAAGACTAAGAAATTATAATTTATTAAAGTGATATGAATGATCATTTTACAACATGTGTATTTGAAGTTTATCTTTTGAGATTACAAGGTTAAACTCTTGCCGTTAAACTAACCGTTGTGGTGTAGCATACCTTTTATAACAGCCGGGATTTCATATTTTAACAGCCGTTGTCCAGCACTGAAGACCTGTTTCATCACCTTTCCGACCAAGAGGTTTTCCACTATCCCTCTCTGCTCTTCATCTTTCAAAGTAACACCATCAATATAAAGCTTGTCAATTTCAGAAAAACACTTGAAAGGAATATCGGATTTTGACAGAGTGGCTGCAAGTGAAGGTATAAGATTGTGGAACAGAGCTTTCAATCTTCCAGCAGAGAAAGTGTCCTGCTTGATTTCTTCAAAAGTTTCATCTCGTGGCACATAAATAGGATGTGGCTTCTCTATTCTACTCTCACACATTGGATCTGATTTATTGCACCATACCCATTGCATAAAAAACACATTTTGCACATTTCTTTAGATATGATATTCATTCCAAAACCCAAAATTCAAAATGACATCAAAAAAACTAGAGTTATGAATGAGATTAAAGGACATAGGTTGTCACATAAAATTATTTTACACTGACAACTAGTAACAGTTTGCCAATACATCAAACAATTGCAAATGTAAAACTGAAAAGGATGGTTATGCAATTGTTTAAAGGGTTTGTGCTTAGTGGTCAGTGTAAAAAGAAAGAAAAATTATGAACTCTACCAGAGCGAGTTGGAGGTCTTCCAGTTCTACAACGGCGAGGATAAGGTCTGTCATGATCCCCAAGGAGAGGCCTAGCAAGTTCGTCATCTTTATCAGGGTTGCCCAAATCATTGTAGGTAGCATAATCATAGATTCTATCATGTAATTTTCTTTCACTTTCTTGGGGTGTTCCACCACCCCTTATGCTTAGCAAGTCCTCATACCGCAGATCTTTGATACCAGGTGGTGTTTGTGACGGTAAATATGCCTATCAAATCCAAGCAAACAACATGCTAAGTTAAGTTGGTATAAAGGAGCAAACCACATGCTAAGTTAAGTCCTCACATTGACATATGTGGTTACATTCATTCACTTCAATTTTCTCAAATTATTACTTGTGTCTATGTACAAGGATTAGTGTCGTGTTCATTTTCTGTGTGTTGGAGAATGTTGCAATAACTTGAATAAGAAAAAGATAAAGATGGTGATGCTGATTCTCTATCTGCAGTGGGTCAAAGTTTCCGAAAACAAGTTTATTTCGATCTTACTCAAGGGCTCGCATGGGCTACTCACGCCATGTGAGCTACAAAGCTTCTCATAAAAGGTATCCTTTAGGACTTTACCTAAGAATTTAATATCTGGCGCGCAAAGGGCTCCAGGTTCCAGCAACTTCAGGAGCGATTGCCCACCAGACGGAGAAGCCCATTAATACACAAATGATAAGAACAAATCGCATATCGCGTGAATATGAGTAAATGATAGCATCCAATAGATTCCTGGATACGGGACATGGGTCTGTTGATGTCCTTCAGACCAGGTTGTCGATCCGGGGATCGGAGCAGTACAGCTTTCCCTGGTGTCCAGTTTCTTACTAATTGTTCTATACGCATTCCATGGCATAAAAAAACTTAATTGCATAAATAAATTTCAAATTGTGCGTGAACACACTAAGCTTTGGGTTCAATTTGTTCAACCGTTTATGCAAACAAGATATAAAAGGGATAACAGCGAATCTCCTTGAAGATAATTTGAAATCCTTAAGTGAATTGTACATTCACTTTAAATGTATCAATAAATAATATTCGACGAAATAAAATTTCCTTAATTACCCTCTACACTAAATACTACATAGAAATGGCATTAATGAGTCAATGATAGATTTATCACACTACTACTAAGCACTCACTTGATTATTGAATATGATTCTACTTAGAGGGTTGTCGTTACACGAATGAATCCATGTGTTTGCGGGGAAGAAAATGGGTCCATCAATGAAGCCATGAAGGATAATTTGCAATAAGTGGAACTCCTTTGCATGAAGATTGGTAATGAGAATAGCAGCAGGGCGTCCAAAGTCAGTTGGCACAGTGAAATCAGCTGAGTATTCCACAATGTATGGAATCTTCGATGGCTTCGGTAGCCAACCTCTTACGTTGGATTGCACACTTTTTCCACAACTAGTAGCTGAAAATGTAACAGCAACAAAATCCTTTTGAGAATAAAAATGATAATACAAAATATTTCCTTTCTCTCACATAAATAAATAAATATTTAATGTTTATAACATAAAGAATTAAAATTAAACAAATAAAACTTGAGCGATTAAACACAATATACTTTAAGATATCAAAATGAAAAGAAAAAAAAAACTTAAAGGAGAAACTACATGAATTAGAGAATTTAACCTTCCTAAAAAAATGTCAATTTAGATATTTTGTATTGAATTTAATAGTGTAAACTCTTCATACTCGTAGATATATATATATATATATATGAATGAAATTTGTATGTGATTATAGAAAGGAGGAGGAAACAAACCAGGGTCAATATGTTGACTGATGAGGTTAATCTGTATCCCATGACCAACACCATTGATCAAATATTCCAAATTATCCTCAACCATATTACTTTTCATCTTCTTCCTTATTGTCACCACCGCTTTCACCTTTATCACTTGGCTGTCTTTGCTACCACCACGTGGCACCGATCCATTGCTCTCTAATTTGCTGTCCAACGGAGACGTCGTAACACTCTTGTTGTCGCCGCTACTGATCACTGCTTGAATCTGCACTCTCCGCCGCCATCCAGATGACCGTGAAATGTTCCTCCGGTGGTTGTTGTCGGTTATCACGGTGGGAGATCGGAGGAGCGAAGCAAACATGTTCGCAATGCGTTGCGCGTAGTGTGTCTAACAGAAAAAGAGAGTAGTGTAATCTATCTATCTATCTAGTCTTATTTCTCATTATTTTGTTTCACGAATAGGGATCAATGGAGAGGATCCCAATCATTTTATTTCTTGTCGCTAAAATGACCTTTTCACTTTACTTGAATTGCCTTTTTAAAACACACTTAGTCATCACCACTCGCAATCATTAGTCCTCTACGTTTCTTTTTATACGGCATCATCAATATATTATTTACTATATTACTTTTTTTTTATCATTTTATCTCAAACATTTTTGTAACATGATTCTATTGACCCAATTTGAACTTGACACTCAAATTACTTTATTGTAGAGTTTCTGTAAGCATTTTTTTTAAATTCCATCTATGTTAAAATTATTACAATGATCAATAAATTGTATCATTTTCACAAAAAATTATATAAATTTGAGCTGTGCTATATAGCGAAGGAAAAGCATCCCAAATATCACGAATAAAGTATAACACATTATTTCAATAAATATTAAACTTAAAAGTAAAAAGCAAAGTGGAGTAGTTAACTGTTTGCCGTTTTCCACTTCTTTGACTCTATTTTGTTTGTAGGCACTAATCATGAAGAAACACGGTAACCCAAATAAAACTTAAAACAACTTTCACTTAAAACTTGGTTTGGTGCTTATAAAAATATCTATAACAGTAGTTAGAAGAAGTCAAGTCTATATATATCTCAAATGTTCATTATTAATTTTTAAACAAAGTAATAAAAATCTCAAACAGATAACAAAAAAGTTACAACTTTATCGATTGTAAACTAGAAAGAGAGTACCACAAGAAAATTGAGGGACAAAGGCATGAGAGTAACATATGAGTGGGGCTGGATGCATCACTTATTTTATTTCTCTTTTGTTTTTTCTACTATTTTTTAAACAAAGAAAAGAGAACACAGAAAACGTTACCTATTTTTTTTTTTTTATTAACACGTGCTTGTTGTGAGTTTCTCTAGAAATTTCATTCTTATGCAAGGCTGATTGAAAAACTTCTTTTATGACGAACTTGATCTAAATAATATAGTAGGGCTACAAGTCTTCAAATTTTGTTTTTTAAACAATTGTTTTATAAAATGGACTAAATATCAAATTGACGACACCTTTAAATTACGATCTAATTCATTCAATAAGTTGAAATGAATAATTAATAAATAAAAAAATATATATTTCATCTCAAAACAAATATTTAAAAAGAAAAAAAAATATATGTCGTAACTAATTACAATTCAACTCGATTTATCTCAATCTAATAAACAAAATCAACCTAAATTAATATGCAGATTAATTGACGGTTCAACTTCAATCTATTTTAGTTTAATCAAACTATAACTCAAATGACTAATTCGATTTGAACTAATTTAAAAACCTAATAATTCATAAAATCAAATAACACTTACTGAAAGCTCATTGGATCCAAATTTATAAGAACGGGAGTACCTGGGGAAATTATGAAATCTTTATATAAGTTAATTTAGTTCTACATATATCAAAATATTAAAAGAAAAAACTTAATGAAGCTTTATAAGAGTACTTAAAAGAGGAAATAATTTCGAGAAAGGGGAACATTGGTGGCAAGAGAGCATGTGAGGAAGGGAGTCATTGAGTTTATTCAAATCTAGTTTGGTGAGCTTCCTAACATTACTCACAACTTCCACGTGGTTTGGTCTAAAGCTCGCTGTTTATGCAGCGAAAATTAGTTAATAATAATTACAAGGGTATCTTCGGTTACATAAAAACATTTGTTTGAGCCTTTTTAAATTTTTATGTCCATAAATGACATGGTAATTATCACAAAAAAACTAACATATAATTATAATATTTAATATTTAGATTCAAATTATAATATTTAATCTAATAATATTATTTTGTATTTAAATTCAAAACATAATATTAAATATAATAATATCGTAATAATATTATTTTGTATTTAAATTCAAAACATAATATTCAATATAATAATATCGAAATTTATGTTGTAACATTTTTTAATTATTCTTAAAAGGCATCTTTATATAGACTTGATGCAAGTTTTTCAATTCAATTTTTTTTTTCTTCATCAAACTGAGTTTTAAATTTTTTTAGAGTTTTAAATATAGTAACCAGTAACCAAATGATTTTTTTATCATAAAAACACATACTTTTTATATGTCAATTTTTATATGTCAATTGTGACAAGTGGTTATTTTTATAAATAAATAAAAACTGTGATTGGTGATAGTTTTAGGACGTCTAAGATACTTGCATAAGTATTAATAAACAATTTCTGATATGTTTTTATTTTTATTATTTATTAAAACCCATCATTTGAGAATAGATTCCACCAAATAATAATGATACCAAATTTGATTGGACTTTTAAAAGAATCAAAATCAATTTCAAAGATGTAGAATTAATTCTAACTTATTTAAATACTACTAAAAAAAATTAATTTTGATTTGAAATTATGATTTGTAGCTTTTAAATCCAAACATAATTTTTAAACTAAAATTTATTTTAAATTCGCTTTTATTTAAAAATATTCACTAACCGGGTTGCACACTAATTTTACCCACCGCTGATAGCATTTATTTCTCTGGAGTATACTAGGAACAATTTCTATAAGCATATATACTGCAAACATGTAAAGATTTTGATAAGCAAAAATATTTGCACATGCAATGGTCATAGAATAGGATATGTAATATTCCAAAGGGCGATAAAACATATATGTGAACCAACACCATATGAGAGAAAGATTTCATCTACATAATTATTATTTTGAACTTCAAATTCAAATATAAACTCAGCTAGGGAACTATCACAATTTAAACGGGCTCAACATCAATAAAAAAAATAATTACTTTTATGAAAACAGTGCCACAAGATAATTATCTCAATCTGCTTCTGTAATGGCAAATTGGCAATTGCATTTCAATGCCCCTCAGAATTGTTAGACATTTACTTCGAGGGGCCTTGTTGACGTTATTCTCTTTCTTCCCCTTCCACTTACTTTCTCCACTCTGGGCAAATTTCAATGACCAAGAGGATAATATACATTCAGCCACTCAACCACTATCAGAATGATACAATGTGCTCAATCTCAGGTGTTCTGTGCTAAATCATCAGATGTTGGCAAGAGATAATTGCATCATGATGAAGCAGAGATAATATCAGAGCACATAAAAGGAACGAGACAACGTTGAAAACTTGAAATGTCAGCTTATCCTGACTCACTATTCTCAGGTAACTTTTACCAATTAGTCTGTCCATCCAACAAAATGCCCGACAAGCAGAGATCGCCATCTCCACAGGTATAACAGTGCTTATTTATTGCCTTTCCGAGCAAGAAATCGTTCTCTGGCAGCTTGGATTCTACTTTGACTATCATCTGCAGCAACAGCAACCTCAACATTCTGCTTGGGCAAATCTGATATACTTTTCTCAGGTTCCTCCTCATCGTGATCCATACCACCACCACTACAGACAAGGAATTAGAGTCAGCATTGATCACAACCCCTCCCCCACCAAAAAAGAAGAAAAAATTATCATATGCAACATAAAACGTACTACATATATATCAAAGGAACATGAAGTGATTTGTTCGTAAGACTTTTGCTGCCATATATTTCAGAAGTTTCTAATGCCAATAGTGTTACCTTAATTTGTACACATTTAAGGTATTGAGCTTGTTAATGATGGGTATAACCCATTTCATCTCAACAGAGCACACATTTCTCATGAATGGCCGTGGTGTTGCAATTAGCTCATGGTACACAACATAGTCTGGAAACTTCCCCAGCTCATCAGAACTCAATGCAGATGATGGATGAACCTAATACACAAGATTCAGGTAAGTAAGGTTCTACAAACCGTTTTTTTTTTTCTATTGTGAAGCATTTCTGCAAGTTGCACCACTCCTTTTATATGGATTTTACAGAAAATGCATGGATCTATGGGAAATGATTTGAAGGCAATATTATTTTAAAACAACACTTTAATTACCTGGACTACTTGGCCTTGGAAACCTAGAGTTCGATAACCATTATGATGCATCTTTCTTTCAGCCAGCTGATTCGCATAACCCACACATAGCGCCTTCCTCAAGTTTCGATAATCCCGCCGGAACTCTCCCCCTTTCCCATTTGCCCTTATATCCAAGGGTTCTATTGCGAAGTTAAGAAAATATATATAAGTGGGAGAGAAATGGACACGTATGACAACTAGCTGGAGGATTCACTAATTTGAATGAAAAAATAAGAAGAGAAATGGGCAAAGAGAAAAGTAACTATTTCAAAAGTAATTCTATACAACTTATCCAAACAAGGACATATCAACACAAGATCGATGAAGGAGAAGCGGATGAAAAAGAGAAATTAAATTATGCCCCGTGTCAATTTTACAGCCCACTTTTATTTTATATTTTAAAATTATAGATGCAGGGATGATTTTTGCTGGTTCATTTTTATACTAACATTACCCCTGCATCTGAGAACACATTCTTAATTTCATAAAATGAATATACTTCAAGAAAAATGTAAATACAAACCCTTAGCAATTTTCTGCATTATCTGAGATAACTGTTTACGGACATCTCTGGCAAACAACATTCCTCGCACCTGCAATTAGTTGATTCCAGAATAAGGACATATATTATGCATTGAACAAATACAAAGTATATATTGTTAGTGCAGTATGAAGAGTAAAAATCTTAGTAAAAAGCAAGAATGCATTCTGATCAAGAAATAACAGAATGTCTTTCCCAATTACCCATGATTTTTTCTTTTAAAGATATAACATCTGAATTGAGTGTGTGAGTATAAATACTTCACAAGGATATTAATAGCCTGCTAACCTAGGTTGTCGATATCGGAAAGTGTGGCGTAGGCCGGCGCCGAAACTAGAATAGCAGCATAGTGCATAACAGGATGTGGCTCACCAACTACACGAGGTGCACCCCCGATGGCTCAGGCTCCGGCAGCAAGAAAAGATGGCTGAAGTGGTGGTTCAAATAGTCATGCAAGGTGGGTTGCTAGTTGTATAACTTCGTACACTGAAGGTCAGAGGAAAGTTGTGAGTCCAGGATTATTTTTGGTCTCTTAAGCCCTAATTGGCTGTGAAATCGCCAAAATCCCAGTCCCCTCTCTAAAATGCTATGCAGTTCAATGGCAGATAGCGGATATTAAAAATGGCTGCCACATCAAAGTTTAGGAAAACAATACAAGAATTTACACCATACACATAATAGCTAAAATATAGAAGAATACACTACATTCAAGACATAGTCATAACTCATAACCAAAGTTCATTGCCACTAATATTCAAACCCAATATAAAGCAAATAAGTTTTAATACAAGTGATTCCTTTAATGGAATGACTATCTCCAGCATGAGGAGGGAAAATGAAGCCTCACAAGGTGAGGAAGGAAGATGAAGCCGTAACAGAGATGACAAGACAAGAGAACCTTATTTTGTTCCCATTCAGAATTTTAGGGTGAAATGACCAAAAGGACCAAAAAATAACAAAATTTACAAGAATTTTACAGTAGTGGTAGCTACATCCTCTATTTGGCTGCTATTGGTGGAGCAACAACCACTACTCAAAACTGCAATACGATGGGGTTTCACATAGCGCCTAGGGGATGCTGCACACTGCACCGCTATGGCAGCCGCTATTGACTACAGAGCTATAGTTTCCTTCTCTTAAGGGTATGTTGGAGTTCTCGAGGTGCCTCTTCTGGTAAGGCCATGCAGCACCACTATTGGCTGTGATTTCGGGCCATGATTGCGACATCTATGGCTGCACCTCCAACATGTCATGCCACGGCTGGAGAATAGTGCCCACCAGCTGCTCTGAACTGCTATGCCACAATACGCCACAATTGAAAACCTAGCTTCTAACTAAATATTTTAACAGACTTCATTGCAAGAGTTCAGACACACTAATACATTTTGTTTATGGAAATACCAGAATGCATGAAGGTACCTGCAAGCCATGGTCTTTGCACCAAGCAATGTCATAATCAGTTTGATACCAATGCTCGTATATCTGCAATAATTTGATGTGGTCACCCAAGCCAGAACCATCAGGGAGATTAGATATCGGACGTTTCCTCTTTTTCTCAGTCTTGCTGCACATAAAAGGGACGTTGTGACCACTCAGTCATTGTCAATGTATAGATGTACAAACGTCTAAAAAACAAAATATGTCATTTGTATATTCTGGGCTCTTTTCTTTTGTTTGGCTGATCAATAGTAGCTATATTCAAAATAATGGAAATTATATACTAACATTTTATAAGAATGGAGTCAATAAAAAATACAATTTTTTGCTTGTGTACAGGGAATGCTAACTTCGTTCACCTTAGAGTGGAAGTTAGCATGAACCCTTATAATTGGACCGAGTAACCTGCCCCTTTCCTTTTAACAGTACACAAGACTTGTTGAGGGTATTTAAGTCATCTCAAAAGATAATCAATTAATATGTTTTTTATTCCTTTCCTGATTCTTATATGTTAATAGAATCTTCGTTTGGCCAATTTCTTTCTCCTGATAATAGATTCTCACTCCATAATATTTCAAGGGAAAACCAATTTGGCTAAGGCTCAACAAATAAAGGTCAAATTATTTAGCATGCTCTACTTAATGCTATTAAGAGAGTGTGACACTGTGACTATATGAGCATCAAAGATTAACCACGTTTTTTTACTAGGGAGCATTTTTTTCAGTCTAATTGAAAATGTGAAGAACACTAAGATGACTCAACCTCTGCCCTGGTAGCAATGTAGTTTCAGTTGATAACATGGCAGCAACAGTCAAAGCCTCAGTTATGCAACCATAATCGTTTGCTTCCATTAAAGTTCTCGACAGGGATGGTTCTAACGGAAGCTCTGCATAGAATCGAGAAACAACTCAGTGAACCAAAAAAAGTACTCTTAAAATTTCGATTAAGAAAATGAATGGATACAGAAAGAAAAAATTTCATGTTCAAAACTGAGGATAACTTCCATGGTCAAGCCTGCGGACACACACTTCCATGAACATAATAATGATAGGAAAAAGGTATACTAGTAAACGCACTTATCAAGAATCAAGATGATGAAGACTGCAATATTGCATCATCTGTGATTGCACCACCCCAATATTTAAAATTCAACACTAAAACGTAAAGAAGTACCAGCCATTTTTCGCCCAATACTTGTAATTGAACCATTTTCATCAATAGCATCAATCAGATATAATTGCTTCAAGGCATCTTGTAAGGACTCAGCTGCACAAAACATGGTTACACAATCACCAAGTTATACTTGAGTAAAACTTATTAAAATGTCAAGGGAGAAGAATTTTAAAAAGCACAAGTAATTCATAAACCAATATAAGCAAATTAGCAAAGTACTACATCCCCACACCCTCCCCAAAAAAAATAAAGAAGAAAAGGTGGAGGAAAAAAAAGAGCTGAAGAATTGAAACTTCTGAGATAATATAAAAGTAACTTCACAGAATCAAGTCTAGTCACTTAATACTGCAAGGAACAAAGGTGTCAATTTACATATAGAGTTAAACTATAAAAAAAAATATCTTACATGACGGAGAATCGAGAAAATCAAATTTGAGAATGTCAATATCAGGGAGGTCTAATGACTTCAAGTAAAGAACACTGCCAGCAAGAGAGGATCTCTGAATTTCAGGAACTGTAACATCCAAAAACTCATCATGGTAGATTTGGGAAGGATATAGGCGGTAGCACTTCCCTGGCCGTGTCCGTCCAGCTCTGCCTGCCCGCTGATTAGCTTGAACTCTGCAATGTCAGAAAGTACACACTAACTATAAAGCTTATGATTTGATCATTTTAAAAATTTAAAACTGTGGTATAATTGTTAAAGCAACAAGAATCCTTTAAACCAATATATTGCGATTTTTGTTTGAAGTATTAAAAAATGGCTCAAGATGAATTTAGTATATTGAAGGAAATAGAACTTCATATATGATTTACTCGTGTATGAGAAGAAAAAAATAAAAGGAATTGCATCAGTGAACCTATGCTTCATGTCTCAATAAGATATTAAATTACTCATAGCTTACTTGCTAATTTGAATAACGTCAAGAGAATACATCCTACTAGATGGATTGTACTGCCTTTGCTTTACATACCCAGAGTCAACAACATACCTACATTCATAAAATTAAAAACAATATAGAAACTGTAAGTAGACAAGTCAATGTGGTTTATCTAAAGGAGAAAATCAATGTCAAGATACAGCAAAATGAAATAAAAACACAAACACTCCAAATTATAATGGGCAAACTTAAATGGCAAAGACATGTTTGTTGTTGCACCTCAAAATGTGTGACAATAAATCATAGCGTTATTTATTTTTATCTTTACAAAAAATGGCATCATGCATTTGAAAACGGTATAGTTACATATCACAAAACGTATGCAGTCTAAAAGATAAGCAGCCACGCATTCTACTGCATGTGGTTTTTCAAATGAAGCCAAAAAGAAATAGACTACATCCCTGGCTACAATATACACTGAACACTCATATTCGTGTTTTGCCAACAAAATCTAAATGGGTGCAACACTAACCAATATTCATAGAATCGACTTAATCGAGTAACTTGTCCGCACATATTCAATAAATGGAGATTAGGGGTTCGGGTGTTTTTGAACATTTGTTATCTCCTCTCTGGCTAAGACAATAATAAACAGGCTACAGATATAAGAAGCATTTGGTTTACTACAATAAGTAATATCAACAACAACAAAAACAATAATGTATAATAATTATCTTTATGACTATATATAACTAGTATGCAAATATTAAGTTAAGTTCAAATTGAAAATTAATAATATTTATCTAAATATCAGTGCCCTTACACTACACCATCAACAGTCAAAGAAGTTTCAGCAATATTTGTAGCAACAATAATTCGTCTGCAATTTGGAGGTGGAGGACTAAATACACGCACCTGTAAGATTATATAAGACATGCATGAGTTTCAAATGCACATAAAAAATATCATGCCTAAAATTTTCTTTAGAGGGGTAGAATACCAAACATCAACTATTGTTTATTTCGTGTTTATCCTAGATGAATTATATGCTTTTCAGAGTTCATTGCAAGCTAACATGATTTGACATGTGATTATGAAGCAAACAAGGCAAGTAACAAGCCAAAATAGGAAAGAATTAAGATAAATCCTCTCAAGGCAGTTACATGCAAAACTATCTACTAATACTAAGAAAAGTTATTCATTCCCCCAGTGACACAGGAAGGAATTTTACACCTCTATCATTTTTTCCCAGATCCACGCAAGAGCATAGCATCTTTACGAGCTTCCAAGAACATTCTACATAGTGATAGTTAGTCGAGTTCACTATGGACTAACGTAAAAAGAAAACTACTAATTATGTATGGGAGTGAAATTATAATGACTTTCCAAATATGACCAAAATATAGTTTCTTTTTAATGCATTAGACATGTATCATTACATAAATTTAATTATAGAAGATTGATGCCCTAAAAATCACTCAACACGGCATAGCTATAATACTAGTATACTACATAAAAATAAATAAAAATAAAAAAGTAGTGTTAAATTAATAGAAAGATGCAAATTTCAAATTAAAAGAGACAATTGATATTCTGAAAGTTAGAATAAGTCATTATATACATAATAGATATTAAACTTTATCTAATTATTGTGGTATTCCCATCTTATATTATGCGAAAATGAAAGTGAAAAAAAATATATATATATAATACAACTAGAAGTGTCTATCATGGATACAGCTACTATTTCAAAATATATGTGCTTCCGAATGATTGTATTTTGGAATAAGCAAATCTTTCAATTAGGAAGATTGTACAAAAACAAAAAATTATGTGCCTGCAATTCAGGTGGCAAAGAACCATGTAGAGGAAAGATTATAGCATCCATGCAGGAACCTTCATCGAGAGCCCGAACTTTATCTTCCAACTTAGATACCAACTTCTCTATGTCATCCTGCATAAGCTCATCAAAGCAATCATTACATCATATTAGAAACTAAAGGATTAAGATTTACACTCTGGAGTTAAAGTTATTACAGTGTAAATGTCATATCACAAAAATGCTCACCTGTCCAGTCATAAATATTAAAATATCCCCTTCCGGTTGCCGAACATGTATGTCTGCAAAACCAATCATTTGTAAACAACTGGAAGAATTTTTCTTTACAGATATAGTAAATAAGACAGATGAAATGAAGTGTGTAGTATATAGGTCTAAATTGACACAACATGACAGCATATACCAATTTCCTACTTGAAAAGTTACCAGCCGTTCAATCAACAAAGGAGGTAAAAGCAAGTGAATCTAATTGTTTATGCCGTTATGAACAGGTGAATTTCTAAGTTCAGATTGAAAATACATCCCTCTTTTAGCAGCTTATTTACTTATAAGCAACAACTTAAAATGTATCCATCCTTTTCCAATAGCTTAGACCAGTTTTCGAGAGATGTTATCTGAATATATGTCAAATACACATGTAAAGCATGATACTTTATCAATATGTAATAGAATAGGTAAATACTTAATAACGTTTTGACAAAAAAAATTGTCTAACTACAAATTTTCTTCACACACAAGCAGAGAATAAAATACATTATTAATTATTAATACAGGTAGTGTGATTATTACAACCAATTATGTTTGCATGAAGATAGTATTAAAAAATTTCATGTCATACCAAGAGCTGTTTTGAGAGCTGCCTCAAGATAGTTTAACGGGCGCTCCTTGCTATAGAGAACCTCCACGGGATACAACTTCCCAGGGATGTTCAATACAGGGCAATCTCGAAAGAACTTGGATACCTTGTCACCATCAAGGGTGGCAGACGTAATCAACACTTTGAGATTAGAGGAACGAAGCTTAACCAAACGTTTCATGAGTCCCATCAATATATCCCTGAAGACAAATAATAAATTGTATGAAACAACAATGCCCAAGGCCCTCTTTGTATAAAAAAACATAATTAAGCCAATCTTATAATGTAAAAGCTTGTGAGTAAGTTATTTCTACACCAAAAGATAAAACAAAGTTGAACTGTTTACACATAAGCTATTTTTATAAGTTATCCTCAAGAGCATGTGAAAATGAGCTGAATACAACTTAAGGACATGTAACAAGTTGTTTCATAAATTCTCTAGACCCGTCTCACAAGTGATTATCTCGGGAGATAAGGTGAAATAAACTGATCCAAACATTCATCAAATGTATGAGAAGTGTAGACAGAAGAGAAAGGAAAAGGTGTCTTACGTGTTCAAACTCCGTTCATGAGCTTCATCTAATATGATAACAGAATAATCGTTAAGTTCTGGATCAGCTAGACTTTCGCGGAGGAGAACACCATCAGTTAGGTACCTAATTGAATCGAAACAATGATCAACGGTAACAAACCAATTGAGAAACTGAGAATGAATGCAAATGAGTGAAGAAGAGTGAGTAATTACTTTATGCGCGTGTTGCGTGAAGTTCTGTCTTCGAATCGAATGGCGTAACCTACTTCCTCACCGAGCTGAACGCCGAGCTCTTGCGCGACTCGTCTGTGGATGGAAGTTGAGTTAAAACGGCGTCGAAATCCCTAGGGTGAGTTGGAAAGTTGAAATGGAAGGGGGAATACCTGGAGACGGATACGGCGGCGACACGACGGGGTTGAGTGACGGCGATTTTGGAGTAACCGCGGCGGTGAAGCATTTGAGAGAGTTGAGTGCTCTTGCCGGAACCGGTTTCTCCGATGATGACGGTGATAGGGTTGTTTTCTACGGTCTGGATGATTTTTTCTTCGTATTGGACAATGGGAAGGGTTGCCATCCTCGCAGTTACTCTTTCTTTCTCCTTTCTTCTTCTTTCAGAACCAGCGGGGAGTTGCCGATGGGAAACACAGCTCCTATTTTTTATTTTCGATAAAATATCCAAATTGACGCTTTTTTTAGTGCTTTAAAATTCAAAAACTAATTCTCCAATATTTTTTTATAATAAAAAAAAATAGCTGACATTTTTTTAAATAGTATATCACGATTAATACTAATAAAATTAGAGTAAAATTTCCGAAAAATTTATTTTAAATTTTAAATTATTTTTATATTTATAATTTAATTAATGAGACATGTATAAAATTAAAATTTAAGTCAAGTTTACATTAAATTATTAATTTTTTAGTTTAATAATATTAAATTATTAATTTTTTAGTTCAATAATATGAGAGATAAATTAAAATTGTTGATTTTCAAATTAAATAGACTAAATTTATAAACTGATAAAAGTAAATTGATCAAAATTGCAATTAAGTCAATGATTTATAATCATATAGATTAATATATTTGGTTCAAGGAAAATGAATTATAAATTACGAATGAGATTGAATTTAATCATATATG
>JBBPBT010000036.1:3350328-3370293 GCA_037974875.1 Cicer bijugum
GTTTTTTAAAAAAATGAAAAAAAAAATTCATTTTCAATTTATATTTATATTTTACCATATTTCAATTTTATATGTTTTATAAAAATAACTTAATAAACCTTGTTATTATTTTATTATACATATATCTTATTCAACTCATGTTTATCATAAGTATTTTAATCGAGATAAATAATAAAATAATATTTAAGATTAAATTATTGTATATTATTGATTTATAAAACATTAGATTAAAATATTCCATAATAACTTTTTTTATCAATATATATATATATATATATATTATGGTGTGTCTCTTATTATCTCTATCAAAACAACAAATTCAATGGTATTTGTTGTGTTTAGATAATAAATTTATTAGTGTATATTTGTCATATTCTCTAAATTTGATATATGTTTAATTTAACTATGTGAAGGCAAATAAACACACCTGGTAAATCCAATTTTCTCCCCCTCTATTCCTAGCTGCCAGGACATGAACTATTTTCCGTCATAGGGAGAGTTGATTTTTTCGATGTACACTTTTATTTTCCTTTTTATATGTATATTTTGATGTCTTAGCTACATCACCCACCTAATAATTATAATAGATCTATAAATTCTCTCATAGATTCAACTAATTAATTACCTACACATTTATGGACTCTCATTAGCATCTTCTATATCGCCAATCATGCCACCCACCATTTCCTTTTCCCAAGTGAGTTTAACAATTTTGTTATATCATTCATTATTTTATGTTTGTTATGTTAATGTTCTTATCATGATATTCTGATTATTAATATTATTAATTGATTATGTTTAATTATAACCTGAAATTGTTTTTCATCAGATTTGCCTTAATATTTGATCATCAAGTTAATTTGATTTAATTTCTGCACAACATTACATGCCCAAACAAATAATTGAACCCATCCATGCAATTAGATGTTCAAATTGTTGTATTATATGTATGTAATTTTGTTGTATTATAGAACATAATGAATCAGTCACGTTTATGGATGAAATCAAGGACATAAATGAAGTCTATCACAGACAAATTGTTGTGAAAATTAAATTTCTATGATTAATTTAATAAACTGAAAAATCTCTATACTAATAATAATTACAATCTATTTTCCATTTTCTGGGGGAATTTAATTTCTCATGTAAATATTAATCATTTTACTATGAATATTTTCTTAGAAGAAGGCAAAAGCAACAAGAAGAATGAGTTCAAGGCAACGTCCCTTACATGCATGTGGAGTTTCAATCTTTGCAATTGGTGACATTACCATAAGAAAAACCCAACATATCAATGGACCAATAGGTTCAACATTAAGAAACATAGCCAAATTTGTCACACCCTTAATCTATGTCATCCAATACCAATGGCTAACAATCCTCTCCTTCATCGATGATCGAATTCTATCGATCGAAAACATCGCCGAGAAATTGTTCCCTCCTTCATCGTACGCTTTCGACAAACTCGACGAAATTGTGTTAATGATATTGTCTCTACCAGATAAATTTGATGGTGCATTGAACAAGTATGTCCCTGCAATAGTCCACAAAGTTCCATTATTGGAATGGACATTGACACATTTAATTTCAATGTTGAATAGATTGGATTCAAATAGGGGACATGAAAACTCAACGGTGGTGGTGAATGAGAAAACAATAGGTGTTGATAGCAATTGCAAAAATAGTAATAAAAATGAAGAGGTGGAATCAACTGCATCTGAGATGTACCTTAACCTTCCAATGGAGAGTGAGGAAATTTTTCCTCCTATACCAGAAGCTGAAAATAAAGGTGTTGTTGTGGCAGTGTCTTCTTGTGCTACCAATTTGAAAGGGTCATATAAAGAAGCATTGTTGGAGAGTAGTAGTGAGAAGAAAATAGATAGTATTGATGAATGTGAAGATAAAGAGAAACATGAAGAGTGTGAAAGTGATGAGAAATTACAAGTTGGGAGAAGTGAGGGCATGAAGTATGATCCACTTTTGGAGTTGTTTGAGTCTGCATGGCTTATGAATCCTGGTCGTTTCTGGAACCAAGAACAGACAGATTAATGCAATTGATTAGAATATAAGAGTCATGTATAAGACTAGCCTTGTCATGGCTTCACTTAAAAAGTCAGTGTCTTTTTTTTCCTTTTGCAATTTGTTTTTCAATTGTGACTTGTGAATCTTGAAAGAAACTTGTAAATCAAGTCCATTTTTGTTTTATGCAAATCAAATCGTTTTTGGCTACACAAGATTTTCCTTTCTATTTTTTTTTCTTAATTACTTTAGTTTTTTGGAGAATGAAATTTAAAAATTTGATATTTGACTAAAAGGTAAATATAATATGATTAATGATTATTTCGAGCAAGTTTCAAATTCTGAATTTGAATTTGAGTTTTACTTCTTAATTATCAAGGAGGTAGTTAATTACTAAGGAGTTTTTTTTTGTAAATATAAGAATCAGTTTTAATACATATTTAATTGTGTACGATGAATATTTAATACAAATTTGTCTCTAATGATAAATACAGACAAGACACACTCAAATCTTGTAAAGAAAGTATTTTTTTATTATAATGTCATTTTATTGCGCCTCCGTTAAAAGAATTGCCATTATACTAAAGGATAAACATCCTACTTTGGATCTAATAGAAATTGATGTGAATATATTAGATTAAAAAACTAAAGAAGGGTTAAAGCTGAGCCAAATATTTATCCTTTAAGATTCCGTCGTCTTAAAACACCGAATAATCATCCATCTTCAAAACATTTGATTGAACTTTACATCGGAATTAATTTAGTTTTGTAAAATTGACTTATAAAATTTAAATTGTCAACATAAAGATATAAATAGTAGGTGGTGCTATGGATAAACTATGATATTATATTAAGTTTTTAGATTAAATATACATAAGTCATTCTTATAAATCTAGTTTGTAAAATTAAACGTGTCACTCTTTATAAATTTATTTTATGTTTTATCTTTGTTCAACGTGTAATTTAAGTTTTTCTCAAACTACCAAAAGCTTACAAAATTGGTATGGTTAGTTTGGGAGTTTGAAAAAAATATTGTATTTTACATTACATGAATGTTGTAACATTAGAATTCAAGTATGTATTATTAATTCTAAATCGATTAAAATGAGTTACATAAACGATATATAAAAGAGAAAATCCATATATTTAACTTTTTAAAATTTTAAATTGAGACGTGGTCTCATGATTTTTTAGTGATCTTAGTTATTAGTCTATTGTTGTTATCAATGCTCTCCAAACTCTTATGTAGTATCAAGATTACAGTTTGGCTTGGTGGAGGATGCTCCCCAAAACTAAGAAAATCTACTATACTTGGTATTTTTACATAAAATCCATTTGCATCAAATTCTAATGAAACTATCAACTTGACTGAGACACCACACCTCTAGACACAAAACTATCCTTGTCTTTAGTCAACACTATCACCTAGCCACAACACAACATTCATAATGTCCACCAAGTATAATGACTACTGACCACTAAACTATCATCGTGAATTTTGTGTACCTAGGTTTAGTGGCTGTAAAGATAAGACATAAGCAGCAAGCAGCAATATTAATAAGTTCATTCTTTCAAAACATCCATTAATACCCCATTGCAACTAGTTCATAAAAATTTCCTTGCCTCTACTTCTGGCAATCCACTCAGAACACTAACTCAACTCATAGCAATATCATTGAACGGAAGTTTTTGAATGTGCAACTTTTAAATCCTCTATTTAATAATTGTTTACGTTTTTTTAAAATAATGAAAATATCAAAAAATTATGTTTCAAAAAATTTATGTTCATTAACTAGTATATCATATTTTCTCTATGACAATAATTCTTTTCAAGACAAAATAAACACGAACTTCTTCGTAATCGCTCCGTTCCACCCCTCATTACATAGGTAACCTCAAAGTAGGTCTATTTCATTATATTCCATCAATATACTAATTCAAGTCATTGAGATAAGAGACATAAGAGAGATAAGAGATATCCTTTGGAGTCTATCTTTTTCTATATGTTTATAAAGCACTTTCCTAAGTTTCTTTTTTTTTGAGATAAAAACAGGAAACGAAGCAAAAGATACAATTGAAAATAATGGATTCATGAATCCGTTATTACGTACGAACAAAAAGAAAAATATAATTACATAGGTAAAAGTTTTAAAAAATTACACACTTATTTCTTCTAAATAGTTGAAATTCAAATAGATTTATTAATTTATATATATATATATATATATATATATATATATATATCACACAAATTTAGTTTATTTTTAATAGTTGAAATTCAAATGGATCTGATAAATTATATTATGAATCCCACACAAATTTAGTTTCTTATTTAAATTTCAACCAATATAGAAAACATGACAACAAATGTTACTGACTTTTCTGTGATAAAATTTAAGCAAATCTCACTAATATATGACTAAAAAAAATGACAAAATGTATAGAATCTGAGCAATAATCTGAATATATTTTTTAAATTCTTCAGTTGCTCTTCCACTGTCTTTAAAATAAACAATCAATTTGCATTGCTTTCAAAATCGCATGCGCGCTACCGACCAATATCAGGCTGAAACAAGGGTAAGCTTAAAGTTGAAACTAATAGACGTCCCAACAGAACTTTACTGAACATACTAGTTAGCTTCAATTCACCAATGACATAATTCACATTTACCTTAAAAAATGCAAAATCTAACACTTGTGTTTGAGATATTGATGTTACAACTTACAAAGAAAAAAGCGAGAAGAAAACAAAATCCATAAATTACAAAGGCCTGTACATCTCTTCTTCGCTTTGGAAACCAAAAAGTAAGGAACACCCATAGAAACAGGAAGAACAAAGGGACAAAACAGAGATATTTACAGCATAAGGAACGTCAACACTGGTACACAGAATAGCTTTTGCTTCTCCAGAATAAGCTAAAACCTTTCCCAGTCTTTCTTCTAGACATAGACTTACATGGAGGTTTCATTTCAGCAGGCGGCATAGACAAATCACTGGTTTCAGGAGGACATTGATGTTCCTCAACAGGTGAATCATCTCGTCGCTGCTGTCGGAACAGCATCAAGAGTTTCTGAGCTTTTTCTCTCCCTCTTGGGGTCCCATTCACTGATATGGATACCAACGCTGGTATAACCCCTTCTTGAAGGACCATGTCAGAACATTGCTCACTACTGTTGCACAAAATTAGGAGACAATAGACAGCTTGCTCCTGCACTAGGAGCTCATCGGTGTCCAATATTGAAGCCAAAGCGCTAATGAATCCAGGAGTTGATACCATTTCCTCCCTTCCAACTTCAGAAGTAGTTAAATTTATCAAAATAGCTATGCATTTCTCAATCCATGTACAATCAACCTGGTCTACGAGAAGGGATTGTAGGCCATTAACAATGCCAGATGAAAGTAAGTACGGAATATTGGAGGGCACGGTAGAAAGATTATAGAGAGCATGGAGAGAATCTTGCTTGCATTGAATGTCAAAGTCAGATTGAAGGAGCTGGATTAGGAATTGTACAGCCTGACTCATGGCAATCATAGGTTTGGCTTCTTCAAGGCAAGAGAGATTCACGTATAGAGCAGTAGCACAACCATAAGAACTAGTGTTAGTAATCATTTCCTCCAACAAAGGTAAAACTCCAGCTGATAACATAGTCTCCTTATTTCTGTTGAAAAGAAAGAAAAAAAATCAAGTTAATAATAAGCAAAAGTTAATAAAAATTAAAATATGTGAATACAAAATATAGTTGATGAAACAAACAAAATCCTTCTCTTATGTTTAAATAAGCCAATAAAGAAGCTAAAACCTAACAAAGAATGTTTATCATCAAAGTTGTAGTGTTGCATTCAATGTAAGGCAGTAACAAGTTTTCAGCATCCATCTGCAGTATACTTTTCTTTGTTATTGCACGCTCGATGATTCAACAAACCGTACAGACAGTGAGCAATTTATTTTCACTATTAACTATAGAAGATTTCCAGAAGAAAAAGAAAAACTGTTGTCTTTTACTGAAATGCAATAGGCCAAACAAAAGCTGATATACTCCATTGCTCTTAAAAAGCTAGAGATTTACGAGATCTTGTGATAAAGATTATTTCTCTTTAATTTTTATTAATGATTAAATTAATACAAGGTAATGAAGGTAAACTCCCTGGCTCATTTTCAAATATACGAAGATCGATTTTGTTGTGCCAATCAAATGTAATGTAGTTTAACTTAATGATTGAAAACTCTAAAAACTAGGAAAGATAATGCAGAACTGTAGTTGTTAACTTCAAATTAAAGAATAGTATTAATTTAATAGAAGTTAATTAATGTAAGGCATTGGCTAAATACAATGTCGCACTTTTTTAATACAAAAGCTGTTTTGATTTTCCAACCACAAGAAATGAAGTTCTACATAAAGATTCAAACTTATATAAACTACAAATGATAATGCAGACCTGTCGTTATTCACAGATAGGTTGAAGAGAGCCATTGCTCCGCTTTCCTGAGCCATCAAATTCCTTTCATGGACAGCCGATTGTAAAAACTGAACAAGTGCTTCAACAAACTCATTACCCCCCATTAAAATCCTAGCTTCCTCATCATCTCTCAGCAACAGCCTTAACTGTTCTACTACTTCATATTTCCTCTTCCAATTGTTCCCCTCGGTCAAGACTTTGAGAAAACTAAGATACTGCTCAGTGTCTTCCTCTTGTGCAGATACACTTTCAGCTCCATTTTCCCTATATTCCTCTGAGATACAGCCATCTTCTAAAGGAACCACTTTGACACCCTTTAATTTGCAAGAGTTCACACTATTTACAGATCTTGAATTTGAGGACTCAGACTCTGATAATACCAATCTCCAGTAGTTAAGATCAAGAGATTCAGGAGGGCCTTCAGGAATAGAAATTCCATTTTGTTCACACCAGCTAGCAACAAGACCCTTAACACAGTAATTAGGAGTCAAGTAAAGATGTGGAAGTTTCTGCTGGGTCTTTGGACAGTTGTCATGCCCATCACTGAACCATTTCTCTATGCAAACCCTTTCATATGTTTGTCCAGAAGCAATGATAACAGGATCATACATAAGTTGCAGAGATATTGGACACCTTAATTCTTCAGGTGGTAGAGCCATCTGCCCCGGGTCCATATTATTTGGTTTGAAACCAAAGGAACTAAGTTTTGAAAACTGTCTGTTAAAAGCCTGATTATAACCTACAGGAACAGCATCCTCCTTAGATCCCTGAACAGTGGGAGAACAAGGAGCAGAACCCTGAGAATCATTGTCGTCTGAAAACTCATTTCTGAATAACTTGGAGTATTTCCTCATAAGATGCAAAAGATATGCAACAATCGATTCCTTTCGTTTGTCTTCCTCAGCTCGAGCTCTTTCTATAAGTTTCTTGAGAGCTCTTCTTTCAGCAAGAGCTGCTCTTGAAGATGTGATTACAAGTCTAGTAGCAGCCTGGTGAAAAGATTCAAGCTCATTACATTCACTATAGTCGTCAAACTTTTTGCCCTGCTGGAGCAATGCAATTAAATCATCACCAACTTGCTTCTCTAAGGGGTCAAGTGCAAATTCCACACTTGCAAATTCATTCACAATCTCCCGAACCTGAACAGGTAATGTCATACCCCAGACCAGGTTAAAACATTGACGATGAAAACAAGAAAGAGCGACAATTGAGCATGTTCATAAACATACAAGGGGCATTGTTAAAGAAAACCAAATCCAGAATATCACAAAAACGATGGCATCCAATTATTTTGGAATCAATAAATAAAAAATTTAAAACGGGCATCCACATTCATATGCCAAAAACAGAAATCAGAATGCTGAGTAAGACCCTTCAAGAAAAAACTAGGATTATGAATATAGAACAAACCCCAAAAAAGGAAAAAACTATGGAGCAATTACATTGAAGTTATTACCTGACATCCAATGGATTGTGGAACAATATCTTCCACCCGTCTAAGACTGTCTTCAAGAGCACATTTGGCCTTCTCGAACTTTAGGAGAACAGAATCCCCAGTTACAGCCTGCGTCATAATCAATCCCAGATGTAAGACATTTTGCAAAAGTACTTCAAGTCAAATAACACCTCCAACCAACACCAGATGATTGTTTAATAAGGTAAGGTAAAAATCTTGCATACTTAATCAGCAAGTAAAACTACAGAAGAAATTAATCATACCAGGTAAAGTTTACTGCATACTGAGCAATGATGAAGAACATTCTTGGCTTTCTCCAAGGCTACATGCACTGAACATAATGCCTGAATTCCAGTTTTACTCCTAGGCCTAGCTGCTTCTAAAGAAGGAAATATTGACAATACTTGGCAATAAATTACAGAAAGAGCCTTGCACATTTGTCCATGTAACTGCAAGAGAAACCGGGTAAGTTTTGGCTAGATTACATTGAAGAGACTTAAGGGATGTAACATAAAATGGGGAAACTTTGGCACAGAACCACAGACGAAAAGAGCATAGAACATTTACTCTTTACCATTTTATTTAGACTAGGACTGAAGAGAACGAAAAAAATATCAAATAGCAGTGTTTGTGATTCGTAATACATGCAAAAACTTGGAAAGGAAAATAATAAATAATTATTTTCCTATTACCTAACTAATCGATCAAAAGAATATAAAGAAACTAATATAAAATAAATTTGAGTCCTTAACTATACCTTGACATAAGGATTATGCATACTGTAAAGGAAATTACTAATTTACTATACATAAAGCATTAGAATTTCCAAAGGCAACGTATAAAACAATTAAACATAATAGCATACATAATCATACCTTGGCATCACTAACAGAAAATAGATTTTCTTCAGCCTCAACAGCATCCATCATTCACATCCACTGTGCGTGTAAATTCAAGCACTAAATTATCTCAACTATTTTAGCTACAGCCTACAGAATCAAAAGGGGAAAAAAAACAATGTTAGCAAAAAGGACAAAAACTACTAAGTTTAGAATCAAAACAGCATTAATCGCTAAGGCTACAGGCTTCATAATTTTTTGCATCTAGATTTATTAAAACTACTCCCCTCTTGAATGAAATAGAAACAAAAATGGTAATTGAAAGATTGATGCATCTGGGTAAGAATTTAGTCCAAATACATCTTTTGAGTTACTATTTTTGCTTATATTTCATTCCGGATGAATTATAAAAGTAAGCAAAGCAAAACACTTATTTACGGCCAAACATATTAACCGAAACTCAGTAAGCTTTAAAGAATCATAAATCGTAAATCTTAAACAAGAAATCAACAAATTCTAGCTACTTTTACATTCAAAGTATAAAATCTAATGTTATCTTACTAGTGAAATTTCCAGAAGTAAAGAAGAGGGACCATGCAACCAAATCAAGAAAATAAACCAATTAAGCCTTAGATTTGTCATAGCTTTAAAAAAAATCTCAAAATAGGAAACAACTTCTTTCTTTGCCAAACTTTTCCCTCAAAGGATAATTAACACATGTAGCTAAAGTTTAAAAATAGGATTTTGTAAACTAAGAGAAAATCATCAATTATCCATTGGAGGCAGAAAATTGATTTAAATTAATAAAACAAAATTTCGCTTAACACCTTCATTCGTGAATCATGATTTCAACAAAAACAAAATATAGATTTTGAAAATATGATTTGCCAGCAACGATCTTCATTTGAACAAATTCAAAATCAAAAAGAGATGTTAAAAAATGAAAACGGAGGTGACAAAACTATCAACAACACAAAAAAGATAATCTGATGTCAGAATTAGAAGCTATTCGTGAAGAAACTCAAAGAAGCGCGAAAAATAGTTGAAGACAGAAAATTTAGGGGTTAAAGTAAGGTTTAGGGTTTGGAAGCAAAACGACGTACCAAGCGAACATAAAAAAAGAATGAAATCAGAAGCAAGGAGGTTCCATGAAAAGAATAAGAAAGTTGAAGACTTAAAGAATAGGGTTTGGGAAGATCTATAGTTTTTTTAGAAACATGTGATGAGTTGAGGTTGGAATCGGAGAGCGAGTTTGTTGGAGTACTTGCACGCAAGGTAGAAGAAGAAAACTGAATGGGATGGAGATGGAGATTTTATGGGTTGTTTTCTAAAGTGGAATTGTAAGAAAAATGATGGAAACTGTTTAAATTACTCATTTTAACTAAACCAAAATATTTAATTCTTGTATCTGGTTATTCATTTGAAATAAAAACAATAATGCTAACCAATGCACTTAGAGATAAAAAGGATATATATTTTTAGAAGTTATATATTAAATGTTTTAAAATCTTAAAAAGAAATTATTATATAAAACTTTTTTTCTTTTTTATTATTTAATGTTTAGTATCTCATATTTGTTAATATCACTCATGTAAATATAATAATTATATTAATTATTGGTTTTAATTTCATCTTATCTTTTCTCATATTATTATTTTCACATTATATTATGATAATAATAATTATAACAATTGTTGACATGAATAATTTTTTTAGTATAATATTATCTATGTATTCTTCTTAATTAATTAAAAATAATATTAATCTTATTCAATTTATATAAAATGTACATGATTTGATATAATTTACTTAAATTTTAGCTAAATAAAATATATTAAAAATGTTTTAATGCTCATAATTTATTTATACATTTGTCTCAAAGGGAGAAAAGTCCACAAATGATTCAAATTGAGCAGATGATTCAATCATAGTGGAAAGAAGGGAATATATAATTTGCATTATTTCTTACGGTCTTACACTAGTTAATTAATAATTGTTGGAAGTTAAAACTGAAGTGTCCGTACAAAAAACAAAACTGAAGTGTCAATTTTAATTGTGATCTTTTATTTGTGGGGTAGAGGGTTTTGTGGATGAAACTGAACAATTATTATTGTTTGTTGTTATAAAACTTTCAATGTTTTTTTAGGTTGACAAATGTTTTGGAAGCTCGCCGCTTTTATCTATCCTGGTTCACCGGCCGACAGTTGCCGACCTTCTGGTTGTTGCCTCGGGCCTGTCACAATTCTTGCCCAATGACAATTTTGTCCTCGCTCTTTCAAAGGTCCATAGAATGTTTTATTTTTTATATTATTTTATCAAAAATAAGTTAAATATATCTTAAATCCTTAAAAAAATTGAAATTTTGTTTTAATCTGTAAGAAAAAATCATATTTTTTTATTTACCTCCTATAATATAACTGTTTGGACAATTAAGGTGAATGAGAATTTTCTTATAAAAAAAAACATTGTTAATGTAGCGAATATTTTTTTATTTTATAAAAAAAGTTATTTATTTAATATATGCGTGTTTTAGTCTTTACAAATTCACAATTTTTTTAACTACATACAAAATGTCATTTGTTGAGAAGGATAAATGGAGAGAGGGAAAAAAAAGACAGAAGAAAAAAACAATTTATAAAATTTTATCATTTTTACTTTTTTTATTTTTCTCTCTCTTTCTTTTTTCCTCTTTTTCTACTTATCTATTATTTGTAATCTTTCTCTCTCTTATTAAATAATCTTTTTTAAACACTAAATTTAAAATTCAGGATTTTACGAAGATTAAACAAATACTTAATCATATATAAATAAACTAAGATATTTTTTTTTATGTGGCACCATGTCAGCAAAAAGTGTCATATGACACTGACTCGTATCATTTTTGTTAGTCGTATATCATTAACTTAATAGTAGAGATCAATTGTATATACCGTAATATTTTAAGAGAAAAATCCAATTTTATATTACGAATATTAGATAAAATTTAGTAAAAATTAAAAATTTATTTAATTTTAAAAAATAAATAACTAAAAGATTATAAATAAGTTAAAGGATTTTGTCATCTCAAATATCTATAGTTTTATTTAATTAAACAAAGTTTTGTCTGCAAATCAATAACATGGAAAATTGTAAAGTGTAACACTTTTATAGGTGTTGCATCGTACTGCAATTGTTAACTACATCTCAACCATGCTATCTTTTCATTTCTTTTGTATATAGCCATATGAAATTTCGATGTAATCTCAAACTTTGTTCTCCATTTTTATCTTCTTTCATTTTTCTCTGCATTTGCTCAGAGTGCAACATTCGCCCACCTTATCTCTGTGTAGCAACTTCAATTGTGGTAACATCCAATATTGGTATTTGCAATCTTTTTCAAAACCAAAAGAGAGGCATTATAATTTACAAATCTCTTTATCACGCTCCTCACTTATATTCCCCAAAACTAGCTCTAAACTCATATATTGTTTCTCAATAGTAGTCATATATTGTTTCTCAATAGTAGGGGCCAAAATACAATCTTTGAACGCATGTGTTTTATCCCGTTTCTCGTTACCACAATAACTTGTAAAATATTATTCACCTTATTTTAAATTATATGTTATTATAGTAAAATATGTTTCTTCTAAATTATATATCAGTTTACAATATCAATAAACCATAAGTATTTATTTTTCTATTATGTCATTTACTATTTATAACTCCATCTTTTTTCAATTTTTTAATTTATATTTCTTATACCATTAATGTAGGCGACTTATGTGAGTTATATTTCTTTGTATGAAATTGCAAAAGTGACATACAATTTGTGACGGAATAAATAATATCTTTAGGTGATTATATATAGGGCTTTGATCCTCTAGTGACCTGTTGTAGAACCGACCAAAAAATAATCCATGGAGGATTCAGTCACGACAAGTTCCAAAAAAATATGAATAGAATTTATTTTTATTTTTTTTTAGCTTTTTAAGGATTGGTTTGTAGCTTTTGTTTGAAGGAGTTGATAGAGGCTGAGGAAAAGGGGATGTTAATATGGATGAGTTTTTAGGTTTGGTTGAAACTGATATTTCGAAATATACTCACATTGTTTTGTTTTAAATCATAAAAGAATAAAGAATTCAAGACTATATATAGGACTATAGTTTTCATTATAATTTGCACTAATCATAAACACTTTAAGTTTGTATCTGATTCATTTATTTTATCATATACTATTGTGTTAGAGTGTTGTGAGATGTACTTAAAATACTTGTTTTGGAAAGTGTCAATGTCTTGGGATTCATGGAAAGTTTGAGATAAGTCTATGTGTTGTAGAAATTTTCAGTGTTATTTTCTGGTTTCATTAGACAACGATCGTGGCTTTTATTCAGTTTGGAGTTTCCACGTCATTTTGTGTGTGTTTTGATTGTTATTTAAATTCCACTATTTGATTATTTTTTCAACATTTGACATAAGAGTTTTTTGTTTGATAAAAGAAAATAGAGTTTTTAGTATGCTACGTGGTTGCAACTTTGTGTAAAATTCAAGTCAAATATATATTGATACAATCATAATTACACAAGGTATTGATTAATACATGGACATTGGTTGATATTAATGTAAGGTGCCTGTGAAATTATGTAGTTAGTGAATAACTTAATGAGAAGGTCAATATAGAAGTTGCACCATAAATTTTCAACATGATTTTCAACCTATAGAATAAATTATTTGAGCGATTTAGTTTCAAGTGATTTTTTTTAAAGTGGTTTAGTTTCAAGTAGAAATTATTGGAGTGTTTTAACTTCAAATGAAAATTATTGACGTGGTTAGTTTCAAATAGAGATTCTTTAAATAGTTTAGCTTCAAGTGAAGTATTATTTGTTGTGATGAAGTATGATATTTCTTTTGAATTATGATTGTCGGTGTAGACAACAAAAATTAAAAATGCATCATTTCAATCAAGGTGAAGTTGGTATAAGAAAATAAATGATAAAGATAAATTAGATGTGAATTTTGTATGTTTGAAATTTGAAATATACTTAACCACATATGAGTACTAAGGACGAATAAATCATATAAAGGTATCTATGATCAAAATTGCTTAAAACTATAAAGGGTTTAAATTCATAATTTATAAAATTAAAACATTAAAAATATATTTAAGTTTATTTTATAAATATATATTACCTTCGTCATTTAAATATATGATGTATTTGAGTAAATCACAATAATTAAAACATTTATTATTATAAAAATATACTACATCATCTTTAAATATGAGATATTTGAATAAATAACAAAATTAAAAAAGTTGGTTGTTATATTAAATTTATTGACAATTGATATTCTTTTTATAAATTTATCATTCAAAAATAACTAATCATAATATTTATTACATATTAAAAAAAATAACATAATCAAGTTATGTTGTTAAAAAAATACTTAATATAGTTAAAATTTTGAAAGATATAAAAAATAAATAAAAAGGACAACAGGGTTTTATATGAGCTAATAATTAAAAAAAAAACTTAATTAGTCGACCTATCCTTTATGGACAACCGTTAGAAAGAAGGTCATATTTTATCATTGTGTTTGCTATTTTGTCCCCTCTTACGGTAAGAAACACGTGGTCAGCATGTATTTAATATTGTTTGTAATATTGTTCACAATAAAGAGGAGCCCAGCAGCCACACTTTTACGTCTTCACTTAAGAAAAGTAATTTAAACTAAATTTTAATCTAAAATTATTTATTAATTTTTTATTTAAACAAGTAATTTTTATATATATATTTATTTTTTATTTTATTTTGTCGTTTCAATGAGATAATTCTGTCCAACGACTCAGTGCAACACTATTTTAACTTTTTATATGTTGTGTTTGATTTGTTTAGATTGAAAATAAACTTCAATCAATTTACTATAACTCAATCAATAATTTTAATATTATATCTTTGTTATATAAATATTTTAGATATTTTAATTTTATTATATTTATAAATATTAAATACTGTAAAGTTATTATTATATTTATGTTTTTTTATTTTTAACGACTTTGAATAGTATAATTCTCAATATAATTTTTATTGATTTGAATGAAAAAAAAATTATTTGTAGTACAAAAAATACATTTAAATTACTATGATTCAGTTTGTCACATTTTTTGAAATTACTAAATTGTAAAAATTTTAATCTCTTTATTACAGTTTTTTTTAAAATATAATATAAAAATAAAATTTACATCAAATAAAAAGTTGTTTTAAAAAACAATTATTATTGTCGATAAACAAATACAAAATAAAGTTCACATTTTGTCCGAACAAATTATTACTCATTCTTTAATAAAATAAAACATTAAAAAACATTGTAAACTGAAAAGGAAAAACTACACTACTGCGTTGTGAATGTAATAGTCTATAGAGAGACAAAATTGCAAATTTTATGATGGTTTAATTTTTTATACCCAACCTTGCAAGGATTGATTTTTTAGGCATAAGAGAATTGTTAAATGCATGGGATGTGTTATATTAAGAAGTGTACGGTTAATTTTGCAGTGAAATAAAAATTACTCATTGTGATTTTATCCATATTGTAAAAACAAACCTGAGTAAATTCTATATTTCATATAAAAGAATATTAACAATGCCTCTGCGTACACTTTATATAGAATTTTACTTCACATTACATTTAATTTATAGCAACTAGCAAGTTCTTCTTCATCTTTTAACAATCTAAGTAAGAGGTATACTTCGACACAATTGCTCACGTAATCTATTAACTTAATTTTAGATAACATTTCAGTTATTATTTTTTTTTTCTTCTGATTTTGTCATTTATTTAATTTTCTTAAAAAATATGAAAATATAAAAACAAAAATATGAATTTATTTGAAGATTTGAGTTATAAATCTGATAAAATTTACATTATATCGAAGATAATAATTAATTTTATGAGTTTTCTTTGAAAATTTTGATAAATTTTTGTCAAAAAAAGATAACATTGTTAATATTTTTTAATTTAAAAAGATCAAATTATTTACTTAAAATTAAATAAATGATCAAATCAGAAAAAAAAATAATAATAATTGAAGTGTTGTTTGAAATTAAGTCAAATTACATGAACATTTATGCCTTATATTTATATTTATTGGGATTTTTTTATTTATAGAAAAGATGATAAATTTTATTATAATCGCAAAGTCTCGAATTCAAGTCTATAACAATAATATTAACATTTATCGGTTGAGTTAAAATTTAAAGACAAATATTATAAATTTTAACTATTAAAAATAATGTTGAAGAGTATATTAATAATATTATTGATCGAAATAATTATATCACATGTCAAGTTATAATCTAGATCTAACCAAAATTTTAAAATTTAGGAAATATAGAAATCAAAATTGAAGCAATAGGACTATTCCAACCTCCTTTCACGAGCATTCAAAATTTCACCCCAAAGCTTATGGTTTTTCCAGCAAAAAAAGTGATAAATGTAGTTAAATTCATGCTTCACATATAAAAAATATATATATAAAAAAAGTGATATGTAGTTGACGGTCCATTAAATTAATGTTCCATATAGCATGAGACATGCAGCCACTTGTTTTTGTTGGTCATTTTCCTATAAAGTCTGGTCTGCTATATATGAGTGGTTGGGATTCCAAAGTGCGTTTATTGGCGATGATGGGGTTCATTATTTTCTTCGTTGCGCAAAGAGTTCATCACTTGGTATAGGTTCAACCAGCTCCAGATATAGAAATATCCGAGAGCATTTTCAACTGGAGTTAAAATGAGTTCGTTCGCCGTGTCATCAAGGTACTGTCATGAAACAACGATGCTTCACAATTTAATAATAATAAAATTATAACTGCTACCTTTTATTAATTTATTAATAATAATAAATTTATCATTTTTTATTATTTTATAGCCGTTAACTTATTTTTAATTTATTAAATAATAATAATTTTGTAACCATTAACTTTTTTTAGTTAATATACGATCGTTAGCTTTTTTTCCCTTTAATTAATGATTGTTAGTTCATTAATACGGATCATTTGTTACTCATACTTTTTCTTCACAATTTTTTATTATTGTTATAAAAATTTAAGTTCAATTTTATTTTAATTTTAAATTAAAATAATATATAATAATATTAATTAGAATATTTAAATTAATATTTTAAGTTATAATAAAATTAAATATAAATAAAATATTAATATATAAATTAAAGTTATAGGATATAATATAGTTTTTTAAAAGTTAAACGGTAGAAAAGGAATGAATTGATTCAGAGTAATGTGACATAGTAAAACTTATTTAAATGAAGTTCACCGTTGAGTAAAAAAGAAATGAATTCCTTCGAGATGATGTGGCACAGTAGACCCCTCTAAAGAACCCATATTGAGTTCACTGGAGATGCTCTGAGACAAATTTAAATATGAAGTTGAATATTATTTTAATCAAATACTAAATTTTTATAAAATTATTATTTAAATATTAATTTTAAATTTAAAAATATTATAATGTTAGATATTTTTATTAAATACAAATTTTTTTGTAAAATTTATTTAATTTTTGAACAATTATTTTTTAAATTTATCTTTTAAGTCGTCCGGTACGGGCGTTTTGGTGTATTTGGTTGCTTTAAGGACAAAATTTTGTTTACCAATTTTTGTGTGCTAACTTTATGGCATTAAAATAATAATAATAATAATAATAATAATAATAATAATAATAATAATAATAGCACTAGAAAGAAAAAGCCAACGTCATTAGAAAGATGATGATATGTTACACGCAAAACTTAGTTTATGTATATCAAAATTTAATTTACACATTAAGAATGATAATAATAAAAAAAACGATGTAATAGAGAAAGAAAATAAAATATTGAATTAATGTATAAAAATTAAACGTATTTGAATATAAGAGTTGTATAGTTAATTAAATAATATTATTATATATCTATTTATTAATTATACACTTTAAAAGAGGAAAAAATATAAAGAGAATAATACAATTAAAATAAAATGTAACATATATATAAATTAAAGTTGCTCAAATACAAGAGTTATAAATAATAATGTGCAATATATATACATATCAAATTGTGGTTTAATTTCCAATCCAAAATAAAGTTGTCGTAATTTTACATGATTATGCTAATGCCAAAAGCCATTGCTTTTTTTTTTTCTGTCTTATTTGCCTTTTGGTTTTTATAAAAAGGTTTTACTACTACGTGCTTTTAGGAAAACTTATTAAAACAAAAAGGTTACACATTTTATATACTAAAAAGAACAATTTTGATTCGGGCTAATAGCGAGAGAATCAATTTAGACGACTTTTTTAGTTGTCGATAAAGTTAGAGGAATTGTTTATCCATAATTAATCTTAGATTTAAAATGAATTACTTTTAATATTTAACTTCGAACTTAGGTTAAAAAAGTAAATATATATTTAGACAAAGTTTAAAGATAATATAATCAATCATATCTATTTTATTTTTTATTTTTTTGGTATATGACCGATCACCACCAATTAGTCCTAGTGGTAAGGAGCATGGTTCCTTGAAATAAGTTTTCGTATTCAAATCCTCTTAATAAAAAAAATTATTACCTTATACCGGTCATTCTTTTAAGTTACAATTTATATTGTTCTATCTAGCTAAGTGAATTTGACTTAATCAAATAAATCTAAAACCAACAAAATCATATTGAGGTCAAAGTAAAATAAAATTAAGCTTAATTGTAATTTTGATTCTTCTATTTTAGCTAAATCGCAAAAGTAGTTTTCTTATTTTATTTCTCATTAGTTTTAGTACTCAAATTAGAATTTTAGTTCAAAACTAGATGAAATTTTACTTTTTTTCATTTATTTAAGTCACATATGTCTCAAGATCTCGTTGTGCAACAATTATACTTAAAATTTATGATCATAAATGGTGTTGTATGACTTTTAAAAATATCACTTCATCAAATTTTTGACTAAAATTATGTTTGAGGATCAAAATTAGAGATAAATAAAATGAAAAAATTAATTTTATGATTCAACTAAAATAGGAAACAAAACTGTAATTAAATTATAAAATTGTTATAAAAAAACAATATGATAATTTTTAAGTGATCATTAATATATTAGGAAGTACATTGTGCACACCAAAAACATGATATTCCCTTTATGTAAGTTACACGAGAGGTGTGCTCTTATTCTACTATTGTAATTTAATTCCATATACGACAAATAACTTAAAAATAAAATACTAACATGGTATTATTGTATTCAATTATAAGTATTATTATTTGTATGGAGGTTATTTTAAAATAAGTTGTATATTTATAATAATTTATTATGTTGAGAAAGTATTTATTTAAAAGACCAATAATATATTATATATTGTGAAGAAGTTGAAACAATATCTCATTTGAAATAATATGGTAACATTTTTTCATGCGATCGTGTAGTACGTCAAATAATCAATTTAGTTTAGTTTGCAAGTGACGTGAACAATTTGAAAATATAGAAATGAAACGTTTTTTCGTTTGCATATTTTAAATGCAAATTTTATTATTGAACAAATTAAACTTTTATCATAAAAAGGTGGATCAAATTGCATGTAAAATAATTTTATTATGAGTATAATCTATAGTACTTTCAATTTTTAGAGTGCATTGACATCGCTTGTGTGTTAATTGTTTTGGTGTTTGTTGAGTAGTTTAATTTTATATTTTTGATTTTTTTTAGTCATATAATAAAAATATTATAAAATTCATTCTGTTTTTATTCTAAGCATTTCTTATACTTAGAATATTTCTTTAATATATTTATTTTTTATTAAAAACTTAAAAAAAATGTTTTAAATCCAAATTCATGAATATCACAAATAAAATTTAGACTTTGAGGGTAGAGTGAGTACAAGAATACTGGTACCCATTTAAATGTAGATCAAATTATTATCATCCTTATTCAATAAGAATGGGTACAATTTGAGCACCACTTTAATTTGACGTTAACAATTTCTTTTAACTCATTTATTTTATATAACTAGACTTTTTACACACTCATTTTGAGTTAATTAACTTTTCATGTTTTTGAGAAATAAAGAGGATCACTATTATGTAGATAGTATAAGAGATAATGACTATGTTTATTTAAGATTTTAAAAAGCGATACTGATTTTATATTTAAAAATAATAATTTTCATGAAAAAGTTAATTT